>JASDQU010026161.1:0-29699 GCA_032191745.1 Picea mariana | reverse complement strand
TGTATTTACAGTAGATTTCATATTTGATTTCATCTTTCAGCAGTTTGCTCAGTGGTTTGATAGAAGTAGTATTTCATTTCATTACAACCAAGGGTTTAGCATTATCTTTCCAGCCATTGATTTCATTCCTTCAGTTTTCACATTTAGACTGCTTAACATTCAGGAACTAGTTTGGATATCTCATGAGATGAAGAAGTTTCATTTGATTACAATAGGAATTTTCATAGGATGGTTGCCGAGTTGTGTGGAGTGATAAGTAGCAAGAACTTAGTTGTTTTCAGTTTATCTTTTACATGCATATACAGAGCAGTACCGGTTAGTACCGAGTAGTACCGAGTAGTACAGAGCAAAGTAGGGTACAATAGTTCTTTCCAGCGAGTTTCTTTTAGCAGTTCAGAGATTAGTTTGGCATCCTTTAAACCCCCTCTTCAGCCCTGCATTTCCTGTGTTGGTTCCTCTAAGTCTACCTTCCCGGGTTGACAATTAAATGTTGATTTACATGGTATATCTGCAGCTCGACAATAACGAGGGAGAGTATTTCAGTCATGAGATCCATAATATTTTTCTTGAGCTAGGGATTCAGTTGCAACAAACAGTTCCCTATACTTTGTAGCAAAACGAAGTTGTTGAGTGGAAAAACAGATCTCTAAAAGAGATGGCATATTGCATACTACATGCAAAATCACTACCATAGAGACTATGGGCCGAAGCACTTAATTGTGCAACATACATCCAAAACAGATGTCCCTATAGATCTGTCAAGGATAATACCCCCTACAAGTCTTGGAGCGACCTCAAACAGGAAGTGACCCACTTTTATATTTTCGGTTCACGTGCATGGGCCCAGATTCCCTCTGAAAAGAGGAAGGCACTTGATCCATAGAGCACTGAGTGTATTTTTGTTAGATACCCTGACGGTGTGAAGGGATAAAGACTTATTGATCTTTCCTCAGACCGGATCATCATTGAGTGAAGTGTTCAATTCGAGGAAAGTGTCTCGCATGTACCTCAACAGCCGCATGTAGACACATTCATTCTTCCACCTGTATGAGACGATGAGCATGCACATGTCGACTCTTCTTCAGACAAGAGTTTTGATTCAGAGGACACAAATGATCCAGATACAGATTCAGTATAGTCAAATGTAGAGTCAGAGCATCCATATGTAGATGCAGAGTGAGAGAAAAGGCCCAAGTGGGCACAAACTACTCTTCAGGATACAATGGATCTTTTTGGTGATCCAGCAGATACTAGGAGGACTCAATATAATTTCAAAGAGCCTCTTGTTTCACTCACTTCCATTGAACCATTTCCCTCCAAGAATACTTTCTTGGTTTAGTCTTCAGATCCATAGTCTTATGGCGAGGCTGTTGGAAATCCCTTTTGGGGATCCTCCATGCAAGAGGAGTACAAATTCCTCCTCGAGAAACAGACTTGGGGTCTGGTTCCCCTTCCTTCTGGTAGGAAACTTGTCAGATGTATATGGGTCTACAAGACCAAGGGTACAACATATGGACATATTAGAAGATATAAAACTAGGCTTGTTACCAAAGGCTTTTAGTAGGTGCATGGTATTGACTATGATGAGACCTTCGGTCCATTAATGAAGATGGATTCCATGTGATTGACACCTACCATTGCGGCATCCAAAGGATGGGAATTCCATCAGATGGACGTGAAGAATTCATTTCTTCATGGTGATCTCTCTGAGGAGATCTATATGGAGCAGCCCCATGAATTTATGCAGGACTCATATTTGGTTTGTTGACTAAAGAAGTCCCTTTATGACCTCAAGCAGGATCCAAGGGCATGGTATGACAAGTTGGAATCCTAACTATTTTCGTAGAACTTTGTACGTTTTAAATCAGACCCAAATGTATACATGCTTAGGATGACTAATTCACTTCTACTCTTAGTTCGATATGTTGATTATTTGTTGATCACTGGTTGCTTGACTTCAACGATCACTCTAGTCAAGAGGATTCTACATGATAGGTTTTTGATGACAGACATGGGTCCACTACACTTCTTCCTTGGACTTGAGATAAGTCAGGATTCGTTAGGCATCAAGCTGTCTCATGCCAGGTATTAACGATATCTCCTTGAGATATTTCACATGAAAGACTCCAAGTCTGCTCCCACTCCTTTCCTATCAGGAGTCAAACTTGAGGATGGCAGGGACACTCCACTGGTTTACATCACACTGTATAGACAACGAGTAGGGAGCTTGTTGTATCTCACATACTCCAGACCATACCTTTCCTATGCAGTTGGTGTAGTTTCCAGGTTCATACAAGAGACGCATGGGCTACATTAGAAGGTTGCAAAGTGTATCCTTCGATACATATATGGCACCATCACCTTTGGGATTCATTATGCAACAGACTCTACATTAGATCTTATTAGGTTTACTGATTTTGACTAGGTTGGTGATAACATTGATTGCAAGTACACATCTGGTTACTTACTCAGTCTTGGTTACATGCCTATCTGTTGGTCGAGCAAGAAGCAGGATGTTATTTATCTTTCTTCAATTGAGGCAGAGTACAAAGGGGTAGATAACATAACAATTTAGGCTATGTGGCTACAACATTTTCTCATTGAGTTGGGCATTCAGTTTCATTGACCGATCGCCATCTAGTGTGACAACTAGAGCACTCTAAAGTTCTCCAGAGATCCAATTCAGAGGCAGTGAATGAAGCAAATCGAGATTCACATGAACTACATACGAGACTTAGTACATGAGGGGATCATGGACCTACAATTTTGTCCTTCATCAGAATAGACAACAAACATCTTCACCAATACCTTCATTGAGAAGAAGTTCCACTCTCTGTGAAGTAGTCTTGGATTGAAGGACATAGTTTCCTAGAAACTGTCAGTTCTTGTTTTTACATACATTGTACGTTGATGGGGGGGGGTTGTTCCATGAGGTTTTCCATCTTTCCTTACTTTATTTTAGTGTATCTTTTGTATTTGGGTACCTAACATGGCCTCATTGTCGGGACCCATTATTTATTTTCACCATAGTGATGTTTAGGGGGGGTGTTGGAGTTACTTCAAACACACCTAGGATTTATTTTTCCTAAGTTTTTTCCTTGTTTATTAGTCATTATTAGTGATTATCCAGTATCATATATTTTTAGGAGAGAATATTCCACCTGGAGAATATTCTCTTCAGTTGACACTTCAGTTTGACTAGTTGACTTGAGTCTAGATGCTGCATTGGTATTGTCACCATGCAACATTAGGATCATCACCATGCTAATGTGAATTATCCTTAGTTTCATCACCAGACTAGTGCATTACCCTTGATTCCTTGATCTACTGCTCACTAGACTCTGTTTTAGTCAGTTAATAGAAGATTGGTTGACTAGTTAACTCAACTAGGGGGTAGTTCACTCCCTTAACATCCTGAGAGACTAGACTAGGTGGATGTTCACTCCCGTAACTATTGGTGTGTGTCCAGATCACTCTATACCACCACTAGGGTGCATTGGTTATCCTCCAATGTGCATTGATTGAGTTATACTGAGTATATCATGTGTAAATTATTCATTATTCACAATGGTTAATGAAAAATTTTCCATTCTTTCTCTCTTGGTTCTTATTTCTCAAATTCTCTTTGAAAATGTCTAGCTAGATCTATTCTGTGCAGGTTCAACACATTTACACTCTTGCCACATCATAAATAATTTTTTAAATTCCAATTTATCCCAACAAGAAATATGAAATTGAAGTAAAACACATGCCATCTATTCCAGATAATGTCAAACAATGACAAGTATTTGAAGATGACAAACATATTATCAGATTTATGCATTTGAAATAAGAGTATGAAAATGTCCAAATTGATTAATACAATTTGTATGATGAAGATGAAAATGTAAATCTTGTATCAGTCTCAGATGAATATGTAAATCACATAGCAGGAAGGGAGATTATTCAACTAAAGAACAATACAATTCCAAAGGGTCTTGTGCCTCTTGAATTTAATTTTGATGAAAATGATGTGGCTAAAAATCCCAAGGTAAGTCTAAATGAAAGTGAGGTTAATGAATTTAATATAGGGACTCATAAAAAACCTAAAATTGTCAAGTTGTCTAAATCCTTTTCCTCAAAAAATAGAAAGAAATATCTTGAATTAATGAGACAGTTTTTTGATGTGTTTTCTTGGAGTTATGAATACCTAAAGTTTTATGATAAAGGCATCATTCAACATACAATACCAATTAAATAATATCAGAAATATTTCAGAAAAAAATAAGAAGAATAAATCCACTCTTATTGCCACTCATTCAAAAAGAAATAAGGAATTTATTTTATGCTAAGATAATTGTTTCTTTGAGATTATCCAAATGTCTAGCTAACCTTGTAACTATCATAAAGAAAAATGGAGAAACAAGGCTTTGTATAGATTTTATAAATCTGAATAGAGTTTCTCTTAAAGACAATTATCTTTTGCCAAAAATGGATCACATCCTACAAAATATTGTGGTCTCCGAGAGAATGTCAATGTTGGATGGGTTTTCTAGATACAACCAGATTATGGTGCACTCGGATAACCAAGATAATACAACAGTTATAACCCCATGGCGAACTTTCATGTATGCTGAGATTCCTTTCAGACTCATGAATGTAGGGGCAACTTTCCATAGGGATATGGACATAGAATTTGTTGAGGAGAAAGAAAAATTCATTATGATTTACTTGGATGCTATAAATTTGTATTTAAATTATGAAAATGAACATTTGCATCATTTGGAACAAGTGTTTCAAAAATGTAGAAAATTTGGGATCTCTCTCAACCCAAAAAAGTCAAATTTTGTTGTGCAAGAAGGTAAACTCCTAGGACACATTATTTCAAGAGTTGGGATCAAAATTGACCCTAATAGAGTGGTTTCAATACAAAAAATTAGTATTCCGAGCAAAAAAGAGGTACAATCCTTTTTAGGTAGTGTAAATGTTTAAAAAAAAATTATCCCTAACCTTACTAAAATAATTAAGCATATCAAAAATATGTTGAGGAAAGGAAATGAAATAAAATGGACAGCAGATGCAAAACATTCTCTTGAAGAAGTGAAAAAATATCTAACCAAAGCTCCTGTGTTGATGAGCCCAGATTTTGCAAAGGATTTTATTATTTTTTCTTTTTTCTCAGAGCACACTATAGCGAGAGTATTAATGCAAAAAAATGATCAAAACCAGGAGCAACTTATTTCCTTTTTTAGTATGTCTTTAAGGTACTCCACAATATTATGGATAAGTAGGCCTATGCCTTGGTTAAGGCTTTGAAAGAATTCAGGATGCATGTTTCACACTCTCATGTCCTTTCATATGTTCCAAATAGTGTTGTGAAAGATATCTTGACTCAACCTAATCATGAGGGAAAGAGAGGTAAGTGGATTGCAACCTTGTTGGAACATGATGTGGAAATTAAGCCTATGAAATTGATCAAAGGACAAGGTCTTGCTCAAATGATGACTCAATCAAATTTTGAGTTATTGGGAGTAAATTTTATTGTTGATCTCTCACAATATATAGAACAAGAATCCCCTCCTCAAATAATCCAGAAATGTTTGGATTCATCTTGGTACAGTGACATCATCTTTGTTTTACAAAATTTTCACACCCATCTTGAATTCTCAAAAACTAAAGCCATATTTATGAAGCAAAATGAAATAATTTTTTTCATGCTTAATGATTCCCTTTGTTGCAAAGAACTGGGTGGAGTATTGTTGAAATATATTACTGAATTTGAAGCTCAACAAATCATGAAATATTTCCATGAAGGTGACTGTGGAGGTCATCATTACTGGAAGACGACAGTTAATAAAATTTTGAGATCAGGTTTCTATTGGCCTACCATATTTTATGATGTATATAAGAATGTTTCCACTTTCCATGAGTGTCATATGTTTTAAGGAAAAAAAAATCTTTTTCCTTTGCCTCTAAACCTACTTTATGTAGAAGCCCCTTTCCAACAATGGGGTTTGTATTTTATAGGGGAAGTACATCCTTCATCTTCAGCTCAACACAGATGGATTTTAACAACCACATATTATTTTACAAAATGGATACAAAGTTGTACCTACCCATCAAGCCACTTATTTATTCATCATACAATTTCTGGAAAGCAATATACTCTCAAGGATTGGTTGTCCCAGAAATATTATTATCGATAATGTTGCTACTTTTAAGTCCAAGAAACTAGTTGAATTCAACAATAATTATGGTATCACACTTAGTCACTCAATAGTCTATTACCCACAAGGTAATGGTTTGGCCGAATCATATAATAAGAGTTTGATGAGGATCATCAAAAAATTACTATAGGAAAACAAGAAATCTTGGAACAAGAAGCTGGCTTTTTCACTTTGGGAAGACAAAGTGAGTACAAATAAATCTATTGGCACATCTCCATTTAATCTTGTTTATGGTACATAGGCAATTCTTCCTAATTCTATTGGATTTCTAGTCATGAAGTTGTTGCAAGAAGTAGATGTTGAACCAAACCATGTTCAAAGCAGAATAAGTCAGTTAGTTCATGTTCATCAAATGAGAGAAGAGGTTTTTAATAATTTTCAACTATATCAGGACAAAATGAAGAAAGATTTTGACATGAGAACTAAGGCTAATGACTTTGAGATCAATGATTTGCTTTTAAAATGGGATTCAAGAATTGAAGACAAGGGTAAACATTCTAAATTTGAAATTATCTAGAAAGGGCCATACAAAGTTGCAACATATCATGGGAATAATAAATTCTTATTATAGGAGCTCAATGGAGAATACATCAGTGGAGGACCTGTTAATGGCAGGTTTTTCAAGCACTATTTTATTTAAAGAATTTCAATTTTTTTCACTTCATTTTAAATATCCATTTTCTTTATTATTTTTTGTTTTGGGTACTACTCAAAAAATTTGAATCCCAAAGTGAAGGCCCTAAGGTTTGATGAGTAACACCAAGTGTGTTTGTACATAAAATATCAATTCAAATTGAGTCATTTTAGTAGCAAATAAAGAACCCAATGGATAATGATACTAGTCTATCTATTCTTTGGCACCTCACAGGGAGGATGCCATCCCTGTTGGAGCCTATGTTAGTGTCCTATAAATAGGTTGTTAGGTTTTGAATAAAAGTATAGGATAAATTCATGTCTTGGGTTAAATAAGAACATTGGATGTTTTTTTCTTAAATCATTAGTCATAGGTTTTTTTGTCATGGGTCGGGTTTTCTTTTTCAACCATGCAACGTATGGTTTTTGAGCCAAGATGTGGGTTTTCATGTCACTTAAGGGTCATGATGTTGTTTCAAGATAGTCGTAGTCAGACTTGTCAAACTTTTAATGGTTTCATGAAATCAAATATATCAAGGACATGTGGCATCATCAAGAAAATCATTGCACAATGCAAGTTGTTGTACAAAATCCTAATGTTGCATATGGAGGTACGGAGAGGTATGATGGTATAATTAATGATTTAATTGAATTTATATTTCAAATTTATCCTCCTTCCAGGTAAAGAAATAACCAATAAATTGTTTCTCTTCATCCACAATTTCAAAACTTCCTGGCCAAGCTTGTTGCACAAAGATTCTTGTTGCTATTCAGTGTTATGGAAAGGGTGCAGAGGTTGTTGTTTTCATTGCTGCACAGAAGACATAATCTCATTTTATACATGCAATTCCCTGTTCTGTTACTTGTTGCGCACTCCACGGAGGTTACTATTTTCATTTATTGCGCAAAGGTTACTATTCTCATTTGTTGCGAAGATGTTTCTACTGTCATTTGTTGCGCACAGGATCTGGAGTATTAGAATTTGAGTCTACACAGGGTTGAAACATACCAACATCATGAAAACTCTAGAACATAGAAGAAATAATGTAAAGGGTGGTGATTTCGTGAGGTTTGACCCACAAGGTTTGAATTTGGTGAACGTAGACCCAACAATCAAAGCATCCTTTGAACAAGTGGGTTGTACCAGGTTTTTTGAAAAAATTCAGGATTACAATAGAAATGTGGTGAGGGAGTTTACAGATAATTTTGATGGTGTTAAGGCTAAGGTGGGAAATATCTAGTTGTAGGCTTCTGAATATAGAATTGTTGCTACGACATAAATCCCTAGTCATGGAGAATAGTGGTTCAAAGACATGTAGTTAGATCTGTATTACCATCATGATTTTCCGAAGCCTCAATTTAGAAATACTAAGTTTGGAGATACCATACCTAGAGAGTTTTTATTGGAAAGTCATAGTGATTCGTTGAGGGTTATCCAAAGTTTTTTTACATGTGAAGGGAGATTTAATAGGGTTTACCAATACCATATCAGGCTCTTAATTCACTTCACTAGTAAGAAGCCTTTGAATCTACCATATTACCTTTTTAGAAGTCTAGGAAGGATAGCTGACAAAGTACAACTAAGGAAGGAGAAAGGATATGCTAGCCTCTCCCATTTTTCTTTGATCAAATTGTTAGTATTGGAAGAACTCAGAAAGAGAAATCAA
This sequence comes from Picea mariana, assembly GCA_032191745.1. NCBI lineage: Eukaryota > Viridiplantae > Streptophyta > Pinopsida > Pinales > Pinaceae > Picea > Picea mariana. The sequence continues at coordinate 21,193 of JASDQU010026161.1, read as the reverse complement.
GACTGGGAGTCTTTTATAAATTCACTAAGCATGGAAGTAGATTCCCTAGGCATCCCACAAAGTTTTAGAAATTCACCCTCATCAGTAGAAAGAAATGTAACATCAATCCATGAGAGTACTTTTAAGAAAAGTGAAAAATAGACTGAAGATCTTGTAGCAAGTTAGCAGGCTAAAAAGAAAGGGAAGAAACTCCAATTATCTCCAAAAGTGATTGCAGCTCCTAGAAAAACACTCACCGAGTCCACAACAAAGAGAATGTTTGTTATACATACATCATAAGAAATTAGTTAGACTCCAGAACCTTCATACAACAAACCCTCTCAGATGACAAAGACACTTCAATTATTGATTTGAAAGAACAATTAAAGAAGGATCACTTTATCATAGCACAGTTTCAACATGAAAATAAAGAATTGAAGAAGAACTCTCTAGAAGAATATTTCAGGAAACATACCTCTGTGATAGGAGAAAGGTCAACACTATCAACTCAAACTCATTCCAAAACAAGGATAACAAGACCCTCAAGAAAATTTTGTAGCAGGTGGAGATTGAAAAGGAGGGAAAGCTTGACTTACTAGCTGAAGCAACAGAGAACTAATACACTATGAATTTTTGACACATTTTTGCATTTCACAATTTTGACTCCTTTTTTGCAAAAGGTCACATACATAAGCACATTGTTTTATCAAAGAGGCACTATTACTGATGGGTTTGATTAGACCACTTGTTGTTGCACAACTCTGCATTTTTCCTGTAGGTGGTGATTGCACAATGGACTTGCTACGCAACAGTGACAGAATGAAGAGAACACCTCCAACTCATCTTGAATGATTTCGATAAGTGTGCTAGCTCATCTCCAATGAAATTCAATAGTGGAAATCAAAATTTTTTGTTTCATTTATTGTAATATCAAAGTTGTCATATTTAAATTAAATGAGTCTAAGTCGACTCCTTTTTAGAAGTTCATTAAATATCTTATGTTGATTATGTGCAACTGTTAGCACTGTTGTAGGATCATAGTGGAATCTGAATTTGATACTACAAACATATGTTTTTGTATATATTTGGAAAGCCATGAAATCCAAGGGGTTGGAAAGTGTGTATAGGAATATTATTTAAAATATTATAATCTTTCCTTGATGTTCATGAAAAAATTGTTGGATCATAAGTCCTTGAGTTTTGACCACAAAGATACATGTGATTGTGATATTTTATGCATGTGATTCCTCAATATTATCTTTCATGTTTTATAATTGATATCGTCTTGTTTATTCTCTATGTTGATATGAAATATATGTATCAAAATTCATCTTTATTAGATGCTCTATTGCATGTAGTTCGAATTGTAATTCTGCTATAATTTCCTTGAGATTCATCCTTGATAGATTCCTTGAAGGATTATTGTTTTCTTTGTAACCTATTGCCTACAATATATCTATTTGGCTTAAAACATTACTTTCTATCTTTCCTATATTCAATCCTTTCTTAAATCTACCAGGTATCCAACAAGTTTTTATTGACTTTCGAATTTAGTGACTCCATGGCCCAATGTACTTTCTGTTCATATTTCAACCAACCCTATAAATTAATTTATCTTAGAGATCTATCATTTGACTTAAACCAAACCAATTCATTAAGTGGTTTATTTGAATACAAAGAGCTCTATATGGTTGGAAGGGATAGCTTCCAATCCCAAGTTGTTTTGAGGTTATTCCTGTACCTATTTCCTCCTCAGCTAAGGAAATTACAGAGAGATAACAAATGATATTTCTGTGCCAAATATATATATGTGTGTGTGTAAATAAGATATATATGTTTAAAAATATATTTGTTTGTTGAATATATGTGTATGCAGAAGATATAAATTTTTAACAATATACCTCTATGCTAAATATATATAAGTGGAAGATATATATGTTTAACAATATTTTTTAAGCTAGGTATATCCATAAAAACATTTTGTTTTCTTTATATACTTACTTTTTAATATGTATATATACTTAAAATCATTTTGATATCTAAAAAAATAAAAGATTTTATTGTCCTCTTATTATCAACAAAAGAAAGTTTTTTATCTAACTATTTTATATGTGTGAAATAAATATTAATATTTAGGTGCAATTGGTTTCTCTTCTTCTTATTTCATAGTGTATGTCTCATGCATAATGCACCTACTATGTTTTATTGAAGTTTGTTGTTTCATAGTTTGTTTCATGCATAATGCATCTAACCTGTTTTATTGAAGCTTATTGTGTTTTATTGGTTGTGCTGTGTGGAGTTGCGGAAAATATATTTGTGAAGAATATGTATATGTTTAACAATGTTTCTTAAGTTTTCCACATGCATAAAAGAACTATGTTCATTTTCTATGCTTATTTTTTAATATATGTATATACCTAAAAGCATTGAGATATATAAAAAGTTAAAATACTTTGGTGTAAATGTTTGCTAATTATCAACAAAAGAAAGTTGTTTTATGTAATTATTTTATGTGTCTAAAATAAATATTAATATTTAGATGGAATTAATATTTTATATGTTTTATTCATTTTGTTAGGGATATACCTGTAGGGAGGTGTAGAAAATATATCTTTGGATATGATATGTATGTGCAGAAGATATACCTATAACCAGGGATGATTTTAGGGGCTAAATTTCACTCATGGGCTAAATTTTCATGGTTTTTCCCAAAAAATGATTCGCCCAAATTCTATAGGATAAAATTGTTTTTCCTTAAACATCGCTAAAAGTTTATACAAACTATATAAAATCCTTATAAATTTGAATTTTTTTATAAAAATATCACCAAACATTTATAGTTGGCATATGAAGGATTAGTAAGATTCGCTAAGGTTTCTACATTTTAAGATAAATTTACATCCTTAAATGTGTGTGTGTGTGTGTGTGTGTGTGTTTAAAAATATTTTTTAGGCTACGCATATGCATAAAAATATTTTATTCACTTTATATAATTTTTTTTAATATATGTATAAAAAGTTAAAAGATTTTGGTGTTAATGTTTGTTGATTATCAACAAAAAAAAATTGTTTTATGTAACTATTTTATGTGTGTAAAATAAATATTAATATTTAAGCACAATTAGTTCATATGCTTGTTGGTTCATAGTGTATGTGCAACCATTGTATTTTATTGAATTTTGTTGCTACATAGTGTATGTCTCATGTATAATGCAACTATTGTGTTTTATTGAAATTTGTTGTGAACCATATATCTGTACAAAGAATATGTTTGTGCCTAAGATATAAATGTTTAACAATAATTTTTATGGTTTTTTTTTTTTTTAAGTAAAAAGGCGAATCCTGTTATATTAAAACTTCAAAAAAGAAATACACTTGTCAAGCATGTGCCAGCTGTCTTGCCTATGCAGGAAACCAGAACAACTGGCCTATCCACAGTAGCATGCAAAATCAAACAGCTCATTTCGCCACCCTGCCCGAAGGAAACCAAGATGCATGTCCATTTCCATCAGCAGTTTAGTAAGGTCTATGCTAACACTAACTAGGCTAATAACTAAATAGATACATCTCTGATAAATAGCAAAAGAAATGGAGTTGGAGGCCATGTGAAATAAAAGAACCTATTCACCGGAGTCCTCGCTGTCGTCCTTTGCCTTGCCACTATTGACAGGAATGACATAGGGCTGAGCACAGTTGGGGCATTGTTGTCGAGGCATGGCGCTGGAGTAGGCTACGTAAAGCATGTCCAAATGTTGGCTAATGCAGACGGATTTGAAAATTTGATCATCTACCAGACTTTAGACCTCAAAGATTAGGTTCAGGTGCTCCGGGTGTAGGAGTGGCGGCGGTGGCGACGACTTTGTTTTGGCATCCGTTCCCTGGTGACCCTGCATCTTCCTCTGTGACTGCGAATCGGTGTTGCTTTCCGGCAGCTCCTCCTCTACTAGGCAGGTGGCGAACTCGTCAATAGGAGCATCGTTGGGGCCATGGGTCTCTCTCAAGCTGGGCGGTGGTGCTGCTTCCGCAATGCGCGCTGGAGGGTTCCAATTATCTAGAACTGTAAACATTCGGCTCTCAAAGAAGTCTGGTGGGAGATCCATGAATGGAATTTCCTCTACGAATGTTCAAGGGGGTGAGTTTGTTGCTATGGTCTCTTTGCATCACTTCCTCTTGGCCAGGAGCAGAGCTCGTTCGAACCACTTGTGTCTTTTCCTTCTGGAATCAGCCGTGTACCAGCCAGCTCCTCTACGAGGTCTCCCCCTCGCTCGCGGCATAGTGAGAATGAGGGCCAATGCCAGGATGTCTCCTGCACTTCGGTTCCTTCTCTGCTCGGCGAGCTTCGAATGCATTCTAAGAATTCCAGTAAGGCGGATAATGACATAAACAATGGCTGCAACCATTAAAGACGAGAGCTTAATGCTCTGGTTGGCCAACCTGTGCTCACGTGTTAGAGGCCCCATCGATAAACGGAGGCTGACGGAGGTGAGAGCCTTCATAAATGTCTATGGTGTGAGGTGAGAGCCACCATAAATGGCCTCTCCCTGCGCGCCTCCACGTGCCCTTCCTTTCCGTGTGGCACCCCATCTGGGGGACAATAATTTTTATGTTAGGCATATGGATAAAATAAATTTGTTCACTTTATATACGTATTTTTTAATATATGTATATACTTAAAAGCATTGAGATATCTAAAAAGTTAAAATACTTTAGTGTTAATGTTTGTCGATTGTCAAGAAAAAAAGTTGTTTTATGTATCTATTTTATGTGTATACAATAAATATTATTATTTAAGTGCAATTAATTTCTCTCCTTCCTTCATAATGTATGCCTCATGCATAATGCAATTAATTTTCTTTATTGAAGTTGTCGCTTCATGGTGTATGTTTCATGCATAATGTAGATATTGTGTTTTAATGAGTTTTTGTTTTTGTTTTATTTGTTGCGCAGGGATATACTCATGTTGTGCGAAAGACATATTTTTTCAAATGATATGTCTATGTCGAAGAAATATATTTGTGGAAGATATATATGTCTAACAATATTTTGTAAGTTATGCATATGCATAAGATCATTTTGTTGGACAACTGAGAGGGGGGGGGCGGGGAGTGAATCAGTTGTTACCATGCTTAAACAATTATGCTTCTTTTAAACTCTTTGCAGAAACACTGAATGATGATCAAGTTAATGTAGGAAAATAAACAATGGCACATTCAGCATCAGTCACACATATATGAGAAACACAGAGATAGATATTTCCCGAGGAAACCCATACAGGGTAAAAACCTCTTTTTCTTTATATGATAAGTAATAGTTACATTCTTTACATTATCATACATATGAGCACCAACTCATAATGAGGCTAAAACCTATGTTTTGCAAGCTGCTACTTGCTTAGAGCACCAACTCTCTGTTTTCTCTAGCACCCACTAGAAGGAAGCACCAACTCCCTAGTTTCTTGATGCAGGAGCATCGCTCACTCATCAAGCGAGCCAGCGTGTGGAGCAGAAAAGACAGCTGGACAGCGCCAACACACATTTTGAATTACTTTGGAGGTTGTTGCGCCATCCTTTAAATGAAGGCATTCATAAGGAGTGCACTATGTATATTGTAAATGGACTTTGAGCCTTTAAGCTCTCGTCCTAAGTAGATAGGAAGGCATTTATTAGATTTAATGCTGTTAGATAGGAATTAATTGTAGATTTGATAGTTGTAGAATTCGAGAGGGCAAACGGAATATAGGCACCCTCCTTTGTATCATTGTGACATTAGCATCATCATTCATTCAGGGAGAAAGAAGAGAAGAGAAGAGAAGAGAACTTGTAGAGAACACCCATGTACAGATTGAATTAATAGAAGAAAGACTTTGATTCAGCTTCATGGTTTGTGTTGTTTCTCTGTGTTGATATTATGCTCATGAATGTTTTCTTTCTGTCATATATTTTCTTTGATATGCTATATATGTGATTTCATGGTTTATGTGAAGTCTGAGAAAGAAGAGAATGAGTTTCAATTGTTTCTCTGTTTGAGCCAGGAGATTCCTGCCTAGAGTGTAGTTGAATTCATCCGCATAGAGTGCGTTGATGAGGCTCAACAGTTAAACGCTTATTCTTGCTCACCAGAAGTTGGTTTGGGTTGATAGAGTCGTATAAGGCGTGTGTAGCCTGGAAGAGGGTTCAGGTTTGTGTTTTCTTAGTCGGAAGGGAATTAGGACTGTTGTTGTAAGAGAGCGTGCAGAGCCTGGGAAGCTTCAACACTTAGACGTTTTCGAAGAGACGTCGCAGGGAGTGCAAGCGAGAAGTCTTCATAAAGTTTTGTGAGGTGAAACCAAGCTCAGGAGGGATAGGCCCGTAAGTTCGCTAAAGGACGAGTTCAGGTGTCGCGAGGAAAGATTGAGAGGAACATCACAGGTTGGCAAATATTGAAAAAGTCTTCACAGAAGAAGCACTTGTTTCGTTTCGTAGGAAACACCGAGAAAAAAACGGACGGTCGAGAACTCCTGGAGAGATTCCGTGAAATCCCGTCAACCGTCAGATCGTGGAGAAGTGTGAGGGGATTAACGCTGAGGTACTGGAGGACTACAGCCCATCAAGATTTAGCATTCAGAGTTTGGGGAGGAGAGAGTTTCATGCCGGTCGAAATCATGAATCGCGATTTCCCGAAGTCGTTGGAACCGTAGATCTCAGCGTGGACACGTGGCATCAGATCCCGGATAGTCAGGATTCGGCACTTCGGGACTTTTAGTGTTGAAGGGATCGCAGCAGGATCGCAAAACCTTGAATTGCGAAGGGTCCCATGGTTATAGTAGGGAATTTGACACGTGGCATCGGGGTTCGGAGCTCAGGACTTGGAAGGTCCTGTGTAACGAGGCTACGGAAGTCACAATTTCCCAGTCGATGATTTCCCAAGTTCCACAGGTGTGTGTGGGGGCCCAAGCATCGTCAACGAAGACATGTGTCATCGTACTAGAGAATCGGCACATCGGGCCTCGGGGAATTGAGGGACAAGAAACCTGTGACCATAGAACTCGCAAATTAACGAATTCTGATTTCCCGATTTGGAAGGGAAAATAGAAGAGGAGAATTATGTGGGTGAAGAACTACCGACGAGGGAGTTAGAGGAGCATTGTTGCTCTTCGGGCTAGAATTAGAGAAGGTCCTGGTGGAGGCAGGTTGCCTAGCAGGCGACTTGCACCAAGTGGTATCATAGCCTGAGTTGACTCTCTGTTTTCTGTAGCAGAGAAGGAGGAGTGAAGGGACCATGCCACCGAGAAGAGAAAGGCAATCGCCTGACCGAGAAGACAGGGATGCCCGAAGGAGAGGAAGGACGGCAGGGAATGTAGAAATGGAGCGCCAAATGCGAGATCTCCGAGCAAGACTCGAAGAGATGGAAACAACGCAGAGACGTGGAGTCGACGCTAGTGAGTCCAGTGATTCCGAGGTGGAAGAGGAAGCTGGACATACCAAGGAGGTCACAGCAGAGGATGCTTCAACCGAGCAGTTGATCAGAGCCATTTCTAGAATGAGCTCAAAGACAAAGATGGATAGTCCAGCTTACGAAGGAAGCCTGGATGCAGAAGAGTTGCTGGATTGGATCCGAGCACTCGACACCTACTTCAATTACGAGGATATCGAAGAGGACAAGAAGATAAGGCATGATGTCACGAAGTTGAAGGGACATGCAGCCTTATGGTGGGACGAGCTGCAAGTAGACAGACGTTCCAAGGGAAAACAGAAGATCAAAAGCTGGGATCAGATGATCGCCAAGTTGAAAGCGAAATTCATCCCCCAAGATTATCAGATCACAGTGTTCAGGTGCATGCAGAACCTGAGATAGAAGTTGATGACGGTGAAGGAGTACATCGAGGAGTTTTACATACTCAACATCAGAGCAGGCCATCGAGAGAGTGATGATGAGAAGGTGGCGAGATACCTAAATGGCTTAAGGTATGACATTCAGGATGAGTTAAGCATGCTGACCATCCGAACAGTTGAAGATGCTTACCAGATGGCTCTGAAAGCCGAGGAAAAGCTGAGTCGTAAGCAGGAACAGTGAGGGCGAGGCAGAAGCTAGCCCAGAGGCAAAGCAATTGCCCAAGAAAGAACTCAGAAGCCCAAGGGTCCTAAGGAATGGAGAAGACCTCAGGGTAAGGTGGAAACAGGTGGAGCCTCACAACAGTGGCAGCAATATGCTGAGCCGAGGAGGTAGCATACCGATCAAGGTGGTGGTTATGCTGACACGAGTACTTTTCCTTGTACTAGAGGTAGAGGAGGAAGCAGAGGAGGAATCATCACATGTTTTACATGTGGGAAGGACGGACATAAAGCTATTGATTGTCCAAATAGGAAACCAGACAAAGGAGAAGCTCACATCACTGAGGCGCAGAGGCGTGATGCTGAGACAGAAGATGCAGACAGCGAAAGGTCGCTTGGGATGCATAAGATCCTTTTAACGCCTGAGAAAGAAGTGGAAAGCTCATTGCAAAGGAGCAGATTGTTCATAACTGCTTGCACAACCAAGGACAGGAAATGCAAGGTCATTGTGGACAGCGGGAGCACCAACAATCTCGTTTCGACCGAGATGGTAGAGAAATTGGAGCTGGAAACGACTAAGCACCCGAGCCCATATAAAGTCTCGTGGTTACAGAAAGGACACCGGGTAAGTGTCACCAAACAATGCTTAGTTAAATTTAAGATAGGGAATTACCATGATGAGATTCTGTGCGATGTCATTCCCATGGATGTGTGTCATATATTGCTGGATAGACCATGGCAGTATGACCGAAATGTGGTTCATGATGGAAGGATGAACACCTACATCTTGGAGAAGGATGGGAGGTTACATAAATTGCTTCTGATAAAGGATAAAGAAGTGAAGCCGAAAGTAAGCAGTACCATACTTCTCATGAGTGGGAAGGAGCTTCTCACAGAGATGGAGAAGAATGAAGATCCACAATTCTTTGTGGTCAGGAAACCAAGAATTGTCCTGACTAGCACAAGAATGGATGACTTACCAGATGAGGTTCAGGAATTGCTGGGAGAGTTCGCTGATATCATCGTGGACGAGCTACCTCGTTCATTGCCACCGATGAGGAGTGTGAGTCACCATATTGACCTCATACTTGGAGCAAGTTTGCCGAATAAGGCAGCATATAGATTGACGCCTCAAGAGAATGAGGAAGTCAAAAGGCAGGTACAAGACTTGCTAGATAAAGGATTGGTCAGAGAGAGCCTAAGTCCATGTGTTGTTCTGACAGTACTAAGTCCAAAGAAGGATGGAGGCTGGAGGATGTGTACAGACTCCAGAGCAATAAATAAAATCACCATCAGGTATAGATTTCCACTGCCGAGAATGGACAATCTGATGGATTTCCTGAGTGGGGCAAATTACTTTTCCAAGAATGATCTGAAAAGCAGATATCATCAGATTCGCATGAGAGAGGGTGATGAATGGAAGACAGCTTTTAATACAAACGAGGGTTTGTACGAATGGATGGTCATGCTGTTTGGTTTGACGAATGCACCGAGCACATTCATGAGGCTAATGAATGAAGTCCTGAGGGAATTCATTGGAAAATTTGTTGTCGTATATCTAGATGATATATTGATTTTCAGCAAGACCAGGACTGAACATTTGAAACATTTGGGAATTGTGATGAGAAGACTACAGCAGGAGAAGTTGTTGGTCAACATGAAGAAGTGTTCCTTCATGCAGACATAACTCATTTATTTGGGTTTTGTTATTTCAGCAAATGAGTTGAAGATGGATCCTGAGAAAGTGGAAGTAATCAGGAATTGGCCATCACCCTGAAATGTTTTCGAAGTAAGAAGTTTCCATGGATTGGCTAGTTTCTACAGGAACTTCATTAGAAACTTTAGTGGAATTAGCGTCACGATGATGGACACCATGAAGAAGCAGCATAAAGTTTTTCATTGGACAACAGATGCTGAGAGAAGCTTCAATCTGTTGAAGCGAAAGATCACAGAGCAACCAATTCTAGTGTTGCCTGATTTTCAGAAAACCTTCCAGGTAAAGTGTGACACGAGTGGATATGCTGTTGGAGGGGTCTTGAGTCAAGATGACAGACCTGTGATCCAGGTGGATATCGGGGGCCACCCACCTTTTCCAAATGGCTCAAAACAGTTTTCTGGCCATTTTGGCCATTTACTATTTTTAGCAGGTTTTCGCTTTCGGNGGTTAGGTTTTTGGATGTCTAGGAATTTTGGCATTCCCATCTATTGTAAAAATGCCTTTCGAGCCTCATTGTCACCATCTTCTTGCGAATGCGAGTAGCCGTCACATCTCTTCTCAGAGATAAGCTGCCACCATTCTAGCGAGTCTTTCACTCTGTATTTTTTACAGTCTCTGTACATTTCTCTGATTAATAGAAATCGTGTATTACTGTATATCTGTGTTTATGATTGCATCTCTGATACATTTCTTTTATATTATTGAATATCTGCAATATCTCTGTGCATTTCTTTATTATATCTCCACTCTCATTTCGTGCCAAAAATAATCCGGATCAACCTGTTGCATATTTCAGCGAGAAACTGGATGACGCAAAGCTGAAATACTCCACATATGATAAAGAGTTCTACGCCATCATACAAGCATTAAAGAAGTGTAGGCATTACTTAATACCCAAGGAATTTGTTCTGTACAGTGATAATCATGCATTGTAGTTTGTGAGTCAATAGGATAAGTTGAACCAGAAGCATGCAAAATAGGTGGAGTACATGCAGAATTTCACATTTGTCATCAAACACATTTCAGGGATTGCTAACAAAGTGGCTGATGCTTTGAGCAGGAAATGTTTGTTTCTACAGGAGTTCAGAGTCAAGACGCTGGGTTTTGAAAATCTGAAAGACATGTATGCTGGAGATCCGGATTTCGGAGAAGCATACGAAGCAGCTGAGAACCCGGTTCTCAGGGATTGGAGCCCATGGATAGATTACATGATCCAGGAGGGATTGTTGTTTAGAGGCAATCAACTGTCATTCCGAATTGCTCCATGAGGGATAATCTGCTGAAGGAGAAGCACAGTGGGGGATTAGCAAGGCATTTTGGACATGACAAAACATTCACCAAGCTGAGAGAATCATATTATTGGCCGAGCATGCGCACATATGTTAAGAGGTTTGTTGACAGGTGCAGAATATGTCAACACGTGAAGGGCCGAAAGTAGAACGTTGGATACTATCAGCCGTTACCCATACCTGAGAGGCCATGGGAGGCCATAAGTATGGATTTTGTGTTAGGACTGTCGAAGACACAGAGAGGAGTTGATTCCATCTTTGTAGTGGTGGACAGGTTTTTGAAGATGGCACATTTTATTCCATGTCAGAAGACCAGCGATGCGACCCACATCGCAAACTTGTTTTTCAAAGAGGTTGTTAGACTGCATGGATTGCCGAGGAGCATAGTCTTGGACAGGGATACAAAGTTCATAGGTCATTTTTGGAGGATGCTATGGAAAAATATGGGAACTAATTTGGCTTTTAGTTCATCTTATCATCCGCAGATAGACGGAAAGACCGAGGTGGTCAACAGAAGTCTAGGAGACTTGCTGAGAAGCTTGGTGACAGAGCACCATAGCAGTTGGGATAATGTGTTACCACAGGCAGAGTTCGCTTACAATGACTCTGTAAATAGGAGCACAGGAAAAATTCCATTCCAGATTGTGTATGGGAGACATCCGAGAGGAGTTTCTGAGCTCAGGGAGTCAAAACAGGCTGGGACTAGCAGCGCAAGTGCTGAAGAATTCGCTGAAGCGATGCAGGAACTTCACAGCAAGGTGAAGCAGCGACTGTAGAAGTCTAATCAAGAGTACAAGCGCAGAGCCGATCAGTGGAAGAGACAACTTCAGTTTGAAGTTGGTGACATGGTTCTGGCGCACTTAAGGAAGGAAAGGTTCCCAAGGGGAACATATAACAAGCTCAAGATGAAGAAAATTGGGCCATGCAAAGTCCTGAAGAAATCCGGGGAGAATGCATACGAGCTTGAGTTGTCGGAGGGCATCGGGATATCTCCGATTTTTAATATTTCAGATTTATATCCATACAGGGATGGAGAAGTAGATGTTGAAGATGAGGAACCGGTGATCCAGTGGTAGAAACATATGCCGACAGCAGAAAAGCCACAAATGGAGTACATACTAGAGAAGCGAATGGGAAAGAAGACCAGGCGGAAGCAGTATTTTGAATACCTGGTAAAATGAAAGAATCACCCAGTGGAGGATGCTAGCTGGGAAAATGAAGCAGTCATACAAAACCATGGACACACTGTGCAAGAGCTCATGGATAGGAGCCCATGAAGATTTTCAAGCCGAGGAGTATATGATGCAGGAGCATCGCTCACTCATCAAGCAAGCCAGCGCGTGGAGCAGAAAAGACAGCTGGACAGCGCCAGCACACATTTTGAATTACTTTGGAGGTTGTTGCACTGCCCTTTAAATGAAGGCATTCATAAGGAGCGCACTATGTATATTGTAAATGGACCTTGAGCCTTTAAGCTCTCGTCCTTAGTAGATAGGAAGGCATTTATTAGATTTAATGTTGTTAGATAGGAATTAATTGTAGAATTGATAGTTGTAGAATTCGAGAGGGAAAACGGAATATAGGCACCCTCCTTTGTATCATTGTGACAATAGCATCATCATTCATTCAGGGAGAAAGAAGAGAAGAGAAGAGAAGAGAACTTGTAGAGAACACCCATGTACAGATTGAATTAATAGAAGAAAGAATTTGATTCAGCTTCATGATTTGTGTTGTTTCTCTGTGTTGATATTATGCTCATGAATGTTTGCTTTCTGTCATATATTTTCTTTGATATGCTATATATGTGATTTCATGGTTTATGTGAAGTGTCTTCGAGTCCTCTGGCTGAAACCATCAGTGGTTTCTGGCAGTTATACTATGTCGTGCTACAGTTGCCCTCCGATCTTGTTCAAATTCATCTGCACCGTTGGATATGCAGCGAGCAAATCTGGACAGCCCGAATTTGTGCTCCCAGATCTACGGTCCGGATTGAAATTTGGAGCCCCCTTGCCATTCTACCTTTAAGCGGAGGGGGGGGATCCGGAATTGGGTGTGCATCTCTCGAGCGGCTAGGATTAGAGTGCCCATATCAATGATGCTCAAGCGATTCCGGACCCTCCTTGCCTTTCTGCCTTTAATATAGGGGGGGGGGGTCCGGAATGGTGGGGTATTGACGAAGGACCCCACTCCTAACATGTCACCTTTTGTATCATTCTCCACCTGACCATGTGACAAGGATCATTCCCTTTAGCCCCTCCTCGTCCTCCGACATCTGTCCATCTCCCGAGTGGTGTAAATCTGCTGACATCACACGTGGATTGACACGTGTTGAATACTGCCACATGTCACTCTAATTCGTGACTTACATGTGCCTGAAATGTTGAATCAATATGAAACTTGTCATTACCTGGTTGTGCCACGTGTTCCTAGCTGACGTGGTCTGCTAACGTGAGTCAGGTCAACAGTCTAGATCACATCTTGATCTGACGGTTCAGATTCATTCAGGATTTTACACATCGCGATTTCAGGATTCCTGATGTCAATAATCTTTGACATGTCCAAATCTCGATCCCCGAAACTCCGATATGGACTGGAATCAACAGTCTAGATTCAACCTTAATTTGATGGCTGAGATTACGTCGCGATTTTGCATATCGTGAAATCAGGATTTTTGTGGCTGATATTACTTGTCATCTCCAACTCTTGATCCCCGAAACTCTGATATGGACTAGAATCAACAGTCCAAATTTAACCTTAATTTGACGGCTGAGATTACGTCACGATTTTGCATATCGCGAAATCGGGATTTTTGTGGATGATATTACTTGTCATCTCCAGCTCTCGATCCCTAAAACTATGACAAGGAGTCGGATCAACGGTCCACATAACCCCCTGAGATGGAAGGTCCTCCTACTTTCAGGATTTGTGAGCCCTCTACTCCTTGCACTTTTAAAGATCATGCAGGTTTTCCTCGATCCAACGGTGGTCGGACCCTATGCTCAGATCTGATGCCTGAGATCTATCCTCTTCTTTAGCGCGCTCTTCTTGTCTTTATTCAAATCTGACGGCCCTCATGCTGTCAGGAATTTTGGATGGGATCCAACAATAAAAAATGCTTCTCGGGCCTTCGATCATTTTGTCAATGTTGCGTTGCCTTCGATCATTCGATCTTCCTGGACTTATCATCTCTTTGCTTGTTGATCATCGTTGCTGTACTCAAGCCATCATCACTGTTGTACTTGCCAGCATTGCCTTTGATCATTCGATCTTCCTGGACTTATCTTCTATTTGCTTTTTGATCATCGGTGTTGTACTCAAGCCATCATTACTACTGTACTTGCCATCAATGACAAGCTTACACTACCTATAAAACATACCACACATCCTCTGCACTATCTCTTCTGATCTTATCGAGGTTACTCTACAGCTTCTTCCCAAAATACTTTTGGTGCCCATCTGTTACATTCTTCCTGTATTCATGTTATCTTCATTGTTGTAATTACCATCAATGACAAGCATGTGCTACCTGTTAAACATTTCCAACACATTTTTTTCACTTTATATACTTATTTTTTAATATATGTATATAAGTAAAATCATCGAGATATCTAAAAAGTTAAGAGATTTGGTGTTAATTTTTGTTGTGTATAACAAAATAATTTTTTTTATGTTACTATTTTATGTGTGTAAAATAAGTAATAATATTTAGGTGCAATTGGTTCCTCTTCTTATTTCTTCATAGCCTATTTATCCCTAATGAAACTAGTGTGTTTTTTTATTGAATTTTGTTTCTTGATAGTGAATGTCTCATGGATAATGCATATAATGTGTTTTTATTGAAGTTTGAAGTGTTTTATTGGTTGTGAGACAAATATACTAGTGCATAAGTGTGGAAAATATATATGTGCAGAGGATATATCTATGCCAAAGATATATTTGTGGGGAAAATACATATGTTTGACAATATTTTTTAAGTTAGATGTATGTATCAAGGCATTTTGTTCAATTTCTATAATTATTGTTTAATATATGTATATGCATAAAAGCACTGACATATCTAAAATGTTAAAATAATTTGGTGTTAATGTTTCTTGATTATCAAAAAAATGAGGTTGTTTTATGTAACTATTTTATATCTCTAAAATAAATATTAATATTTAGGTGCAATTGGTTCCTCTATTATTTTCTTCATAGTGTATTCCTCATGCTTAATGTAGCTACCGTGTTTAATTAAATATCGATGTTTGATAGTGTATGCCTTATGCATAATTCAAATATTGCGTTTAAATGAAGTTTGTCATGTTTTATTGGTTGTGCAAGTGATATACCAGACTCAGTGTGGAGGTTAGGAAGATATATCTTTGTAGAAGATATAAATGTTTAACAATATTTTTCAAATTAGACATATGCATAAAAACATTTCGTTCACTTTATATATTTATTTTATAATATATGTATGTACGTAAAAACATTGAGATATCTAAAAAGTTAAAAGACTTTGTTGTTAATGTTTGTTGATTATCAACAACAACAAAAAGTTGGTTTATGTAGCTATTTTGTGTGTGTAAAATAAATATTAATATTTATGTGCATTTAGCTCCTCTACATCTTGCTTCATATTATATCCTTAATTTATAACGTATAATGAAACTATTGTGCTTTATTGAAGTTTTTTGGTTTATGTAACTATTTTGTATGTGTAAAATAAATAGTAATATTTAGTTCCATTACTTCTTGCTTCATAGTATAATCTGTAATGAATAATTGTAATGCAATTATTGTGCTTTATTGGAGTTTTTTTGCTTCAAATTGTATTGCTCATGCATAGTACAACTATTTTGTTTTAATGAAGTTTGTTTTGTTTTATTAATTGTGTGGGGATATACCTATGTGAACATACCATATATCTCTGTAGAATATATATATGTGCCGAAGATATATATATATTTAACAATATTTTTTAAGTTAGGAATGTTGATATAAGAATTTTTCTCATTTTATATAAATATTTTTTAATATGTATATGTAAAAACATTGATATATCTAAAACGTTAAAATGCATTGGTGTTAATATTTGTTGATTATAAAAAAATAAAGTTCTTTTATGTAACTATTTTATGTGAGAAATAGATATCAATATTTATGTGCAATTTGTTACTCTAATTCAATCTTCATAGTGTATGCTTAGTGCTTAATGAAACTATTATATTTTATTGAATTTTATGGCTTCATAATGCATAATACAACTATTTTGTTTTATTGAATTTTGTCGTGTTTTATTGGCTTTTAGGGGGATATGCGAAGATATATTTGTGTAGACTATATCTATGCTGAAAATATCTATTTTTATGAATATTTTTTTAGTTGGGAATATGACTAAAAGAATTTTGTTCACTTTTTATACTTATTTTTTAATATATGTATATACTTAAAAACATTGAGATATCTTAAAAATTAAATGATTTTTCTATTAATGTCCACTATGAGTTAGGTGGGAAATATGTGTTGAACAATGAAACTTAATATAACTAAATGCACAGGTAATGAACATTATTGGTAAAACAAAATTCATATAATAAAGAAGAATATCAATATTTTTCATGCAAAGAGGACAATAAGAAGAATAAAATAAAAAACATTTAGCATAAAACTTTCTAAAAATAAGCAAAAAAGTAAAGTTAAATGCAGATTAAAAATTAGTAAATAGGTGAAATGTTCAATGACAAGGTTATCATATGTCGGAATCATTGTAAAGTGTCTGGAGTAAAAACACTTAGCATGAAACATTGTAAAAATAAGCAAAAAGGTAAAATGTTCAATGTGGATTAAAACTTAGTAAATAAGTAAAGAGTTCAATGGGGAGGTTAGAATATACCTGAAGCAATGTAAATAAGTAAAGTGTTCAATGGGGATGTTGGCATATGAGAGAAGAAATGTATATGCCTAACTTGAAAAAAACATATATATTGTTAAAAATATGCATATGACAAAATATTTTAACTTTTTAGATATCTCAATGATTTTACTTATATACATTTATTAAATAATAAGTACATAAAGCGAACAAATGTTTTTTTATGCATATGCCTAACTTAAAAAATATTGTTAAACATGCATATCTTCCGCACATATATATATCCACATAGATATATATTCGATAAATCCACAAAGCCAATAAAACAAAAAAAAAACTATAAAACCCATTAGTTGCATTATGCATGAGGCATACACTACAAACTTAAATAAAACAGAGTATTTGCATTATGCATGAGAGATACACTATGAAGCAAGAAGGAGAGAAACTAATTTCACCTAAATATTAAAATTTATTTTACACATACAGTAATTATATAAAACAACATTTTTTTGTTGATAATCAATAGACATTAACACCAAAGTATTTTAGCTTTTGAGATATCTCCATGCTTTTATCTATATACATAAATTAAAAAATAAGTATATAAAGTGAACACAATTCTTTTATGTATATGTTTAACTTAGAATTGAGCAAAACAAAGTGGGTACAATTGTCAACACATGAGATGGATAATGAAATTTAATATAACTAATTGAAAAATTAAGATAACCTTGAGGATAACATTGGATATCTATATACATATATTAAAAAATAAACATCTAAAGTTAACAATATTTTTTTATGCATATGCCTAACATAAAAAATATTGTTAAAGATATATATTTTTTGCTCAAATATGTTTTTAGCATAGACATATCATCCCCACACACCTTCACACAGGTATATCCCCCACAAAGCCAAGAAAACACAACAATCTTCAATAAAACACAATAGTTGTATTATGCATGAGACATATAGTGTGAAAAAACAAACTTCAATAAAACACTATAGCTGCATTATGCATGAGGCATACACTATGAAGCAAGAATTAGAGGAACTAACTACACATGAATATTAATATTTATTTTACACACATAAAATAGTTACACAAAACAACTTTCTTTTGTTGATAATTAGCAAACATGAGCACCAAAGTATTTTAAATTTTTAGATATTTCAATTCTTTTATACATGTACATATATTAAAAAATAAGTATATAAAGTGAACAAATTGCTTTTACACATATGTCTAACTTGAAAAATATTGTTAAACATATATATCTTCTACATAGATATATCTTCAACATGAACATATCATCTACATAGATATATCTTCTGCACTTCTGCATAGGTATATCCCCCACACATCCAATAAAACACAAAAAACTTCAATAAACCATGATAGTTTCATTATGCATGAGGTATAGGCTTTGAAGCAACAAAATTCAATAAAACAAAGTAGATGCATTATGCATGAAGCATACATTATGAGCCAAAAAGAAAATGAACTAATTGTCGCTAAATATTAATATTTATTTTATACACATAAAACAGTTACATAAAACAACTTTCTTATGTTGATAATCAACAAATATTAACAAAAAAATATTTTAACTTTAAGTATATATATAAATTAAAAAATAAGTATATAAAGTGAACAAAATGTTTTTATGCATATGTTTCACTTAGAATTGTGGGAAGAAAAGTAGTTATAGTTCTCAGCACAAGAGATGAATATTGAAACTTAATATAACTAAATGAGAAGGTAAGAAAACATTTATGTTGACATTGAATGTTGCCCCAACAACCTGTATAAGTCGATAATTAAAAAACATTAACACAGTAGTCTTTTAACCTTTATATATTTCAATGTTTTAAGTGTATATTTATATTAAAAAATAAGTATATAAAGTGAACATTCTGTTTTTATGCATATAGTTAACTTAAAAATATTGTTAAACATATATATGTTCCTCACCTCCGCACATGTATATCCCCCACAAAACCAAGAAAATACAATAAACTGCAATAAAACACCGTACTTGCATTATGCATGAGGCATATACTATGAAGCAACAAACTTCAATAAATCAAAGTACTTGTATTATGCATGAGACATACACTATGAAGCAAGAAACAAATGAGCTAATTACACCTAAATATTAATATTTATTTTACACACATAAAATAGTTACATAAAACAACAAACGTTAACACCAAAGTCTTTTAACTTTTTAGATATCTCAATGTTTTTAAGTATATACATATATTAAAAAATAAGTATATAAAGTGAGAAAATTGTTTTTATGCATATGTCTAACATAAAAAATATAGTTAAACATATATATCTTTCACAGAAATATATCTTCGACACAAACATATCGTCCACACAAATATATCTTTCACACCTTCACATAGGTATATCTATCGTACAACCAATAAAACATAAGAAACTTCAATAATAGATAGTAAAAACATTATGTATGAGACACACACTACAAAGCAACAAAGTTCAAGAAAACACAATAGTTGCATTATGCATGAGGCATACACTATGAAGAAAAAAGGAGAGGAGCTAAGTGTTCATAAATATTCATATTTGTTTTACACACATAAAATAGTTAGGTAAAACAACTTTCTTTTGTTGATAATCAACAAACATCTAACATTCAGTTCCACTGAGCACATTTTATACTGACTTATTATTTGATAACACTTGCGAGCAAGTGATATGGTTGTAATAAATTATGATTATGTTTTTCTTATGGGTTATATTATGATGTCATTGTGATTATATGTTAATTTCTAAATGTATATATGTATCAACATGTATTATTGATGAGTTTCCCTGAGTGTACAGGATACATGATAGGTTGATGGTGTTGATGGCATCAACAAATTTCCTTGGACTATGGATTGAGTTAGGGAGTGGACTTGTATTTGGTTGAGTTTTGAATATTGATTTACATGTATATATGATGATTTTAGTATGGATGTTATGTGTATGGATTATTTACAATGTTCTTGTAAGTGGATGTAGTCTTGGCGACTCTTGCCAATCTAACTCACATAAGCACTAAATGGGTCATGCATAGAAACCGGACAGTTGAGGGAGAGGTGTGACAATGTCTCTGTCATAGCCTACTAGCACTCCCGCCATGGCCTAAATGCATGGTTAACAATTACCTTCTTATGAGAGGTCTAGGATTCCGTGAGGGAAGACTGAGAAAGTTGCTTACAAGGAATTCTAAGGGGAGCGTAATAAGGAATAATATTTATTCCTTAGAAGCCCTTAGTCTCTCACAAGGTCGACCAAGTGGAGTGTTGAATTAAAGGTCTGAAAAACTTCCAAAACTATCCAAAGGCAAGTGATACCATTGTAACACGAAGGTGCTTCTTGAAGGGCACATCGCATAATTAATTATGAGTAAATAAAAATATAGAAGGTCTAGAAAACAAAATAAAATACTTAGACTTGTTTGAAATGAGAATGTAAATAATTATTTTATTATAAACAAGAAATTAACAAGAGTATAATCCTAAGTCTAAGTATAATTCTAAATATAAATATATAATTAAATAAATTATTAAATAAGTTAAAGGAATTGTGATATAGTCAAACTCTAGGAAAAGAAGGAATAAGAATTAAAGGTTGAGTAAATGCACATGTGTGCATGAAAATAATAACAGAGATTTTTAAATAAAAAGAGATTAAAACATGAGAGAATAGGGTGTCCACATAGAGTAGCATGTTGAGTCAATATTCCACTAATCATAATTAAAAGAAGACTCCTAATCTAACTCAAACTAAGAACTAGTTAGGGGACACTCATTAAATGAGAATTTGGGGAACTAAGGGACAACTAAAAGAAAAAATATGAGCATATTGGGGAATTTGAGGGAAAATGCCTAATTAAATAAAATAAATAGGGAATTAACATGTGCAACTTGGGAAGAGTGTGAGACACGTAGTGGGTGAAAAATCCTTTAATTAAATTATTAAAAATTAATTATTTTAGCATGAGGACATGTGTCATTGGGAATTTTTTTATAAAAGAATTGAGAGAAAGGGAGAGGGGATCTCACCTTTGTTAGTATTGTTATGCTTCCAAAAATTTTCTTGACTAAGTTTTATTTGTGAGAGTTGAGATTCCAAAAATTGGAAGAGTGGAAGCTCCTCTTTGCGAGGCAAGTTTTGGGTGCTATATATTCTGGTTTCTTGTGTGTGGCCCATTTGCGACTCGGGGGAATAAGGGGGAATAAGAGTACCCCTAGCGTTGGTTGAGAGATACCAGTGAAGTTCTTGGAATTGGAAAGTGAAG
>JASDQU010026160.1:0-29761 GCA_032191745.1 Picea mariana | reverse complement strand
TCATGTTTACATCAAACACTATTGGGTCCATTACCCAAACCTTTGTGCTATGGGTCTTTCTTCAAGGGTTGACATCAATAACAACCAACCTTAATCAACAAGTAAAACCCTTCCAACAAAATACCAGGAAGTATCGTCTATATCTAGAACCCCTGATGTATCAAGAGATAAAGAAATTGTTAGATTCCAAGATTATCTTTAAGGTTATACACTCTTCCTGGGTATCCAATTTGGTTCTTGTCAGGAAAAAGTATGCGGAGATCCACATGTGTGTAGATTTTAAAAACCTTAACAGAGCATCAGAAAAAGGATAACTACCCAGTCCCACCCATGGAACAGCTCTTGCAGACCATGTCTAGCTCTGAAATATTTTCCCTTCTAGATGGTTTCTCAGGTTATAACCAGGTCATATTTTCAGAGGAAGACCGATTGAAGACTACCTTCTGAACCAAGTGGGGAACTTTTGCTTATAAACACATGCCCTTTTGGTTGATTAATGCAGGGGAAACCTTCCAAAGGGCCATGGACGTAGCTTTTCGGGGATTGATTAACAAATGTGTATTAGTATATTTGGATGACGTGACTATGTATTCAAAGAGCATAGAATACCACATCCAACATCTAACCCAGATTTTTGAAAGGTGTAGGAAATATGGAATATCTTTAAACCCTAAGAAAACTATCTTTGGTGTAGAACAAGGGAAACTATTAGTTCATATTATATCTCAACTAGGAATTCATATAGACCCCGAATGAATAAAGGAAATAATTTAGCTTCCCTTGCCCCATAAAAAAAAGGCTATGCAATCCTACTTTGGGAAGATTAACTTTGTGAGGAAGTTCATGTCCGATTTCCCTGAAACTGCCAAAACTTTACAAAAAATGATTCACAAGGATGCAAAGTTTAAATGGGACGACGAACGAAAATATGCCTTCAACAATATCAAGAATGCAATATCTCAAGCTCTGATGCTGCAAAGTCATGACTTTAGTAAATATTTTATCCTCTATACTTTCGCCTCTGACCAGTCCGTAGATGCAGTATTGACCTAGAAGGATGATGACAATGATGAGGCACCAATATCATTTATGAGAACTAATCTCCAAGGAGTCAAAATGAACTACCTGGATAGAGACAAACAAGATTATGCGGTATACAAAGCAGTGAAAAATTTCAGATATTACATCCTGAAAAATCACACCAAAGTCATCCTGCCTCATCCCACAGTTTGATCCCTATTCACTCAATAGGAGATGGGAGAGAGAAGGGGAAATTGGATGGCAATTGTCCAAGAATTTGATCTATATATAAAACCTTCCAAATTAGTTAAGGGACAAGGATTGTGTAATCTGGTCACAGAATCCCAAGATCTAATAAATGAAGACCCCAAGTGGGAGAATGAATTAGAATTATGGTGCAATGAAGCTTTATACATTCCCCCAGGGAATGAATCTCATTATGGAAACTTGATTTACCTCCTACATCATGGGAATTTCCTAGAAAACCTAAGCCCTAAGGAAAGGAGAGATCTGAGGCTAAAATCTACGCAATATTGCCTCGTAAATTCATTACTTTTCCACGTGAATTATGATGGAGTACTCCTAGGATGTCTCGAACATGAAGATGCAGAAAAGGTTCCGAGGGAGCTCCATGATGGTCCTGTAGGTGGACACTTTGTAGGAAATACTAGATCTGAAAAAATATTAAGAGACTGTTATCACTTGCCTACTCTATTTAGGGACGCTCACACATATGCTAGAAATTGTAAATCTTGTCAAATGAGCGCTGGTAGAGAAAAGAGGGAAGTTATCCCACTCTAACTAGTGACCATATCTAGGCCTTTCGAAAAATGGGGGTTAGACATCATAGGGGATATTACTCCAAATTATTCAAAACAACATAAATATATACTGACTGCTACAGATTATTTCACAAAATAGGCAGAGGACATCCCTTTGACTCACGTGAATGAAAAGGTTGTAATCCAATTCATAGAACAAAAACTGATCACAAGGTTTGGGATGCCTTCCATTCTCATTTTTTACAATGTTGCTTACTTTTCTTCTACTCTATTAACAAAGTTCTCTTTGGACAAAGGAAACATAATAAAATACTCTGCAAACTACTACCCACATGGAAATGGAGTGGCAGAACCAAATAATAAGAATCTAGTGAGGATATTGAAGAAAACAGTTGCAAACAATCAAAGGAATTGGCATAGCTTGTTACATAATGCCTTATGGGAAGATAGAGTAATGCCCAAGGAAGCTATATGAAACTCTCCATACTTTATGGTATACGAACAAGAATCCATTCTTCCAAATGGGTTGTATCTTCCATCACTTCAGCTTACTCAGGATTCAAGAGGACATCCCTCATCAATTATTCAACAAAGAATTGATACCATCTTCATGCTTGAAGAGGAAAGGGAGAAAGAAAAATCTAAGCTCACCTCTCATCAACATATAGTTAAAATATGGTTTGACAAGCATAAGGCGAAAGAGAAGAGTTTTGAAGTAGGAGACTTAGTCATGAAATGGAATAGAGCAAATGAACCTAAGGGAAAACATTCGAAGTTTCAAAATCTATGGCTCAGACCTTTCTAGATGTCCAATAAAATTGGGGCAGACACGTATCGGGAGAAAAATATGAGGGGGGAACCTGACACAGTGAATGGACAAGTCCTAAAACAATACTTCTCTTAAAAAAAAATGTATTTTTCATGTTTTCTTTTAGAATATATTCTGATTAGGGTAAATGTGTAGGTTTAGAGTAGGATGATTGCAAATTCCTTTTAATTTTCTGTCTTTTATTTTTCCTGGTATTTTCCTGTAATTAAGTTTTTTTTCGTAAAGCAGTGGTCAACTTTAATAAATATGGTGTAGAAAACTTTTTTCCTAACTTACGCTTATGTGCAACATAAGAAATGTTGGGAAATTACAAATTTTTTAAAGGAGATCTATATCTTGTCTTTGCAAAACAAACAACCTTGGTAAGTGATGAGATATCTGCCTGGTGATCTGGCAAATCCCCAAGTTAAAGATGGCTAGTTGGAAAGGATCACATGTACCTCTAGACAGAGCTAGGAATATTCACCTTAACAATTTCACCTTGCAGATAACACACATCTTCCTCTCCAACTCACTTGTGGCATTTCTGCCATAAGTAAATCAATTATTTTAAAATGAGTGCAAATTCAGAGAGGGTATTCATATAAATCCACCAAGGATATGGACGCTTATTGGCAGTGGAGAAACACCATAGAAAGAGAATAATAATAACTAAAATGGCCTCAAGCTAGTGAATTTCTTACCCGACTCTTGTCAATGAGGGGCATGGGTCATGGTCAAGAGAAACGAAGGTGGGATAAGGGATGAACTCCATAGGAAGACCCAGATTCACGAAACCGAGAAGTTGTACACGCATGGATAGGAAATAATTTGATAAAAGTTAATCCAATTAGTTTATCAACCAAATTTTACACAAGCTAAGCCCAAAGGAAGGAGCAGAGATTCTGTTTTCACCCAGAGAATCACCATTTGTTGGGCGCTCAACACACCCTAAAAGATTTTTGAAATTTTTTCTCTTTTGGCTACAACTTATTTTCTTTTTTTTCTTCTTTTTCAATTGATTCTGTTGTGTAGGGATCTTTAAGTTTTGTTTCCATGTCTCATCATTGATCACGTTTGGATTTATTTTGACCTGTCAAATTGAAACCTTTTTTTCTCTAAAAAGAACTTGGCATTTTAACTAAGAATTCACAGCTAAAATTATGACCCACACACCTATTTTTGGCATCGGCGAAATCCTTGCAGAAAATGACCATGTAGTAACAATAATCGTTGATCACCAATGTATCATCGGCATCGGGGGAAAATGAAGGAGGATTGCGCTAATTGTTTGCGAAGAATATTCGGGAAATTGTTGATATCCCATTGACGCCGGTGAAAGATGAGAGGGAAAAACATTGACATGAGCCATGATGAACCTCTGATAACTGATTACTGATGCATTGTTCGGGGTTGGTGAAATCCCAAATATTTAAATCATGGAACTTTTCGTGTTGACACATCACCAATCATTGATGCATGTTCGACATTGACAAGTTTCGAGGGCTGTAAGTTAGGAACACTTGTTTAAACATATTACCGATCGCTGATCCCCAATACTTCTTCAACATCGGCGGGTTAGGACATGTTTGTCAAAGAACATATCTAACAAAAAATCCTCTATTCTGAATAAACTCTTAGGCGAAGGGGCCAAATTCAAACGCCACGTGTCTTTTCCGTGTATACATTTCATACGGCCTAGTTTTATCCCGAGTCACCTTAGATTTCCCCTTTTCCTAGTCTCACTTCCAGGTCAACATTTCCACATTAGTTCTTTATGGCAAGATGGATTAGCATCAGAGATTTTTCCAAGAGATATAAATGAACATTGTCTAAGAAAAATACCGACACCTGATCCACTCATTTAAATTAGCGGAATGATGGGACGTTTTCAACACAAAATAAGATCGGATTTTGTCATTTAATAGGCCAATTAATGTTTCACTCCACATACATTACTACCTCATGCGCCGAACGAGTAACGAGAATTTGAAGTTGTCGATGAACCACAATGTATCCCTCTCTCACTCCGCAAACCTACAACTTCATTTAATCTCGAGCATAATGCAGATTTTGGTGACATATTGTGTAAAACCACACTTACACCCCGAATTGAAGAACTGATGCGACAAGCCAAGTATTCTCCATGGTTAAATTACTAAGACAGTTTCGAATCCCAACATTGTGTACACAAGTTTCTCATTTCCAGAGCAGTCAAAGAAGCTAAAATAGCATCTCAAGAGTTGCACTCAATTCTCAGAATTTGAAAACCAAGTTAATCTAGTGAGAAGAAGAGGTATGTGTTGATTTTATCATTTCGGCGGTCACATTTTACTTATATATCAGTATCCTCCCTACAAGACAGTGTCTAACTCTTCTCTCTATGTAGGAAAATGCCTCCAAGGAATCCAAGGAACAGACACTCACCAAGGGCACTAAAGTTGAAGGAAGCAGAGGTCGATGAAGTTTCTTCTCCTAGCACTACGAGGAAGTTGGAATTTTCTACTAAAGTGGAGCCGATCATTAGAACATCAACTAAGAAGGAATTTTCCCAGCCCCCTGCATTTGGCAACACAGAGGTGAGCACTGGGTCAAAGATAATGCTCCGACAGTGGGGATATTTGTTCAATAGGATTAACCGGAATATTACCCAGAATTTATCCCCCACAGTGACCCGGATGTAAGACGCTCGATGACCAGGTTTTTCCAAACATCTGATGGTCATGCCTGCATATGGTAGCCTACCAAACCTCGATCTTGCCCTATATTGAGACCCTGGGGTGGATAATCAACCATTCAGACGCAATGAAGTGTCTGGTCAATGACGAGAATGGCAGATGTGTCAGTGGTTTTCTCCTGATGGAGGTCCAGAAATATTACAAGATCAGGGACCCGTAGGAGCGATTAAACTCATATTTTGTAGTAAAATTTTATGAGTTCCATGATACCAGCATATTGATGGCCTCCTGGTGGAAGGAAGACAAAAAATTCACATACCGAATCAACAACTGGTACAGGAAAATAAATCTAAGGGAGCCATACATCTATTTAATGGATCTAATATGCCGATTGTATGGGGAGAGATATTGCGCTAAGTTTTTGGAAGCATGGATGCCCCTGACATACATTGTGGCCATATCCAGGAGTAGCTTCAACTGGGGAGCAATCATTTCTAAACAATTAAGCACCAACATATTGGAGGTCCAGACACCAAAGGATGGAGAAGCGCCCACTTTTCACATGGCATTGTACCTATTAGACGTAATATGTGAAAGGAACATCTTTTCAAGCATGAATCTGAGCTGGCATGTTGCCAAGCTACCTGTACATGTCTACTTCGACATTCTGTGGGAAAATAGGTACAAAAAATATTATGCTCTCATCTGTGATGAATTTATAGCTCGGGTCTATTTTATTATTTTTAATAAAGAATTCCCAAGACTGTCGATAGCGGCCAAGAAAATAATCTCAAAATTAGGCCATTGGTACCTATAGGAAACCATGAATTATATCAAGGTGTTTGGGGCCACCGGCGCACCACATTTACTCCCCGCTCACGTCCAAAACTGACTCGTCGTGGGATAAATATGATACCAAACCATCCTTAAGGGATATAATGCCACTTTAGTTAAGGACAAGAAGCGAGCGTTCATACCCTATGGTTTCCATATGGGGTTTTACATCGTGAAGGATATCGTGCAATCTAAACAAGAGGATTTGAGCCAGCTGGAATACAGATTCCCCACAGGATGATTTCACAAACATTACCCTGGAGGCCTGGTACTTCAGCATGAATCACAAGTCTCTTCCTTCTTTCCATACACACATGATAAGTTCAAAGAAGAAATATTTACAAAGTGTGCTCAGGACTGGGAGGAGATGCTCCAGAGGAAATCTAGCCCAAATATGACCAGATTTAAAGCGATGAGTATGGAAGAGTAGGTCAATACTATAGAACAGTAAGCTCAGGAATCCCTTAGAGTCAGAGATGAAAGCAAAGGAATCGAAGCAACAGAGGCACAGAGAAGAGGAATGTTGTTACTATAAAAATCCCAAAGGGTCATAAAAAGGCTGCAACACGACCCCATGGTTGACCCTTTGATAGAATCCTTGAGAGTCACCCCAGTTGACACAAGAAATCTCGAAGAAGAGAAAATTGTCTCAGAAACAATTCTATTGGAGGGAATCGTCGATCCAAAAAATCCCAGAGTTCTGTCATCACAAGGCAGGTCACTGGTGATTATCCCAGCCCAACAGGTAATTCAAAGAACATCATGTGAAACAGGTGTTTCAAACACTCTCTTTGATTTGATTACCATCTATGATGATGAAGAGATATCAGAGGTCTCACTTATAACTCCAGTACTAATCAAAGAGGACAAAGAACCAGGGGGAACATCTGCTCCAACTACCAATGGTTCGATTCTAAACCCTCTACAGGCCGACCATGAGGCCAAGAGTATCCTAGACACTGAATTTCTCGACCTATTGGGGACCCCGAAAGACAACTCCAAGGATGAGCTAGGCTCTGGTGAACAAGAAGAGGAATTACAACATCTAGAGATCAACACCTCAACAACCGATCACCAAGTTAGTGTTGAGCCTGTGACTGTCTCTCCATTTAAGGCCAATACTCCAGCAACCGATGAACACTATCCAAATGTCAAGTCATTAGAACATACAAAATTTTCCCCTTTCAAAGATGTATAAGAGTCGGTCCTAGAAAAAATATATACGACAGGAATCCTAGGAAACACTCTAACCTGGGGAGACCAATAGATCCACGAACCCATGGATGAGGTCGCCGATATACAAGAGTTATCTTATGAAAAAAAGAGGAAATCCATAATGATAAGGACAACCAAGAAAAGGAGGCTCACACTACATAGAATACTTCTTATCACCACAACAGAAACACTGCTTAGCACGGAAAATGTGAAAACAACTGATCTAATCAGTGTAGGAATGGATATAACTGATGCCACGCTATATTGAGCAAGACAGGATGAAAAGGAAATGGCCTCTACAAAGAAGGAGTTGGACCATCTGCACCATCTGGCGAAATATTACCAGGACTCAACGCAAGAAAGAGTTTTCCTGAAGAGTGAATTCTGAAAACCATATCCACAATTCAAGAGTGTAAGACATCTCTTCACTGCATGCATATCCAATTTTCAAGAAGACAATCTCATGGCACTGGAAACCTGTAAATATGTGGAGAGATGATATGAAAAGGCATACCAGGGGGTAGAACGAATCAATTATATCAGTTCAGTACAAAAGGGTCAAGACACGAAGGAGCATGGCATCCTAGTGTTTATGGATATCAACATCTCCCAAATCAGGAAGGCAGTTGAATACTATGTAAGTAGGAACCTCAACGAAAGATACAAGAAAGGTGGGAAGAGTTTTTGAATCTATTGATAATCTATCTTTTTCAATACTTTAAACAGTTCTTTTGTTCTAAATGATGAAAAGTGAATCGTTGTGTTAACATGTGATTGATGGTCGAGCTAAGGAAACTATTTTTCTTGCACTTATCTTATTGCATGTGCATTTTCTTTCCATAATTGTATCTCAGTCATTGTTGAAATACCGACAAGTTAACATATTATTACTATACTTGTAATAAGTGTGAATATTGTTGTCTGCACGCTAGAGCACGAGGGTTATCCCAAGCTTAGAATTCTTCAGTAGTTAATAATTCCTTCTATCAATTGGTTTATACCATCACACCTTACTTTATAAGACTCATCTAATAATAGAAAAGAGAAAAAGAGAAACATTTAACATGAAGGAGGAACTTTCACAGAAATATATCATGTCAATCACTAAGTAAAGCCCATCGGTAAATTGGATAGATCAAAAGATATGGAGAACCATTCCACCCATCAAACGATGTAGAGTCTAATTGGGCATCTAAGGCAGGTTTGGTTCCTACTTTTGAGTCAAAGGATCTCAGACCCCTCAATAGATTCCATCTACCACTAACTTATACAAGTTCCTTGCAATCAACTGATAGTCTGTTTCTTTCACTACCAATTGTTTCTTCTGCGCAACTGTCATGTCGGAGGGAGCCACTCATGTATTTAGAAACTCAACAATGTCCGTGAACTAATCATCTACCATCCTTACTACTAATAGCTGCGCATTTGGGAAATTATCATCTAAATTTCCTGCATCCTCCCCTGTCAAGATATGTGAGAGATGATCTAGTCCTGCATTCATCTTCTCAGGTTTCACGATGACCTCAAAGTCATATTCTTGGAATAGTAAAAACCATATGCATATTGTTCATCCTAAGACATGATTATTGACTAAGTAATTGAATGCAGAATGGTCTGTATACATCTTGAAGTGAGACCCTAGTAAGTGATGTTTGAATTTCTGGAGCACATAGACCATGGCCAATCCTTCCAGTTTGGTAGTGGTATAATTATTTTCAGATATAGACAATTTCCTACTGGAAAACACGATTGGATGATTGATGTCTCCATCTCCTGGTTGTGACAGTACTGCACCCAATTCTATGGATGATGCATCTACATGTACATGGAACTCCTTGTTCCAATATGGAAAGACTAAAATGGGTGCAGTGATCGGTCTTTGTTTCAATGCGTCCATCTCCTTCTGGCAGTCCTCATTTCATTGGAACTTGGCTTCTTTATTCAATAACTTCTCCATGGGTGTTGTAATATGTGCATACCATTTCATAAACTTCATGTAATAACCAGTATGACCCAAATTTTTCCTCAACTATCTGACTTATGTCGAAGGTTCCAATTAACAAATTAGTGCGATCTTGGCTGGGTCAACCAATAGTCCTTGTTTGCATACTACATGTCCTAGTAGAATTCCAAATGGGGCAAAAAATATAAATTTCTTCAAGTTTAACGAAATATGACACTCTTTGCATCGATCTAACATGATCTGAAGAAATTATATATGATCCTATAGTAGACTGAATACCGTCCAATGATCTAAGTATACTTCCAAGAATTTATGGATGAAATCCTTGAATGTGGCCACTACTACTCTAGAAAACACTGCAGGGGCATTCCTCAACACAAAGAGAATCACCGTGTAATGATAACTTCCCCACTATATCGAAAATGTGGTTTTATTTATTTCCTCCTACAGAATTCTTACCTGATGGTACCTAGAGAATCCATCGGTGAATGAACATGTTTCTTGACCTCCTACATTCTCCAGACTTTAGGGATGATTTTAGGGGATAAATTTCACTCATGGGCTAATTTTCCATGGTTTTTCCAAAAATGAGATTCGCTATTTTAAAAATGATTTGCCCAAATTCTATAGGATAAAATTATTTTACCTTAAAAATGCCAAAAATTTATAAAAACTATATAAAATCCTTAGAAATTTGAATATTTTTACAAAAATATCGCCAATCATTTATAGTTGGCATATGAAGGATTAGTAAGATTCGCCAAGGTTTCTACATTTTAAAATAAATTTCCATCCTTAAAATCACCCTTGTAGACTCCAGTACCTCATCCGTGAATGGTGTTGGGAATGGGTCATGTAAGCATGTGTTATTCAACTTCCTTAGGTCCACGTAGATCCTAATATCTCTGGTCTTCTTGTCCTATACCACCATTGGGATAATGCATTCAGATTCTTCATCTAGTTCAATGATTCCTGCGGCAAGCATTCTATATATTTCAACCTTAACCTTCTCCTTATACCTTAGGTTCAATCTACAAGGTCTATGTCGTATTAGCTAAGCTCCAGGTATTAGTGGAATCTTCATTTCTCCTAAGTCGCCCGCTATCCCTTTCATATCTGAGAATGTAGTTGGAAATAAATCTTGATATTCTCATAATAATTCTACCACCTTCTCAATTGTCTCGTCATTCCAATAGTTTCCTATCTGCATAAACTTAGGATTCTAAGTAATCCCAATGTTGATCTTCTTTTTCTTTATAGGCTATGTGTACGTGGTGGAGGTAATCTCTGGCCCTTCGACTGCACATGTTTATTATGTCTCTTGTACTTGTACATTCCTGGTATCCTCTTCATTATATTCCTCCTCGACATTATATCATTCCAATATCTTCTCGATCATCATCTTGGCTTTGTGTGCACTGCATACAGGTACCGCTTCCACCATCTCTACCGTCGATAAAATATTTGTTCGAATGGCCTGTAGGGTTGTATGTATGGTGGGAGATTCATGTTCAAATGTGAACTTGATTTCGAATCTCTGGAACAATACTTCCCATGTTGATGTCTCCCTACGCATCTCCAATTCTAAATAGCAATTCCTCTGAATTGTGTCCAACGTGTCTATGAATCAGTGCATCCACTATATTTTTGATACTACGCACCATAAATCCCTACATATTTCCATGTGACCTTCCATGTCACTCTCTCCTATGTACTTATACGCCCTTTCTTCTGCTTCATGCCCAAATTGTATCTGGATGATTCTATTGCACTGTGCCTAGTCTATCATTCTTTTTTTGTGTGCTGCCCACCATCTGGCTAGAATCGACTTTAAGGCGACATCTAGTGCCAAAATCCTTTGTTGTTTAGGTACCTGTAACTCAAATTCTTGTATAAACATACCAACCTTAGTTAGTCCATCATACTTGGGTGGGTTACATAGCTCTTTGCTAATACAACACAAGGGTCGGTGTATACGTGCACACTGTCTAGTTGACACTTCATGCATCCTCTACTACCAATTCTCTAGACCAGCTTATGAATCTAATGCAAATGAAAGGATACTTCTCCAACTTAGCACGCCATCTGTTTTTGGGTCAACATAATCCTCCATCCACGCAGTCAGATTATACAAGTTTTCTTTATCATTTCCTCGGGCTAGCTCTGTGTATCTCTTCCCTCCCGATGGGTCCAAAGGTGCAGTCACTTTTATATCCCCAACCTCGAAGATCATCTCCCTCCTTTTCAAGTTAATAATTTCCTAATTATTGATCACCCAGTCCAATCCCATTAAGGTTGGATATGGTTTACTATTGTCTACTATGTCAATAACTTCAAATTCTACCATCTGCACACTCCATCTATGTCCACATATAGTTTGGACTTAGTTCATTTTCTCATCCATTCATTCATTCCATCATCATTCACTCACTCATTTAATTGTCCTTCGTACCTTCCTATCAATGTACCTGTATCCGTACCCATACTTTTATCTATACCTGGCTAGCTTGGGAGTTGGACTGAAGAAGTGGGTTGTCAGGCCCGTGGGATACTGAAGAGGTAGGTTGTCAGGCCCGTGAGAAATTTATCTCTAGGTGAGAGAATTGTTGGGAATTGATTTTCGGAAGATGATAAACTACAACTACAGGGCTCCGAGAATTCTTGTTTGGCCTATTGCTAATGCTTGGAAAGGAGGTGGGGAAGCCGAAGGACTGTTGAGAAGAGAAGCAACACACTTCTTGGGGTGGGACATTCATGTGGAGAATGAGGGATTGTAGGCTATTAGTTTGAGTTGGCACCCGTGATCAAGTATTTCCTATTGTCTGAGATACATCAGCCTGGATAGGAATCCATTTACCCCAGTGGAGTTTAGTCCCAGCTTGGGGATGACCCACTGTTGAGAGTGATGAGAAATGTGGTCTAAGGCTAGGAGGTTCATGGAAGTTTTGCATGTAGTTGGTGATATTTTTACCAAGACAAGTGTCAGCTGTGTGTTAAATTACATGCTGCATTATTATTTATGCGTATATTTTTATGGGTTTTTCATGTGTGTGGTGCATGTGTATTTCTATTATTATTTTGTATGAATCTATACATTTTTAGAATGTATTTATGTATTCTGAGCTTGGATGGGCCAACAAATTTGAGTTGAAGTGAAATTTCACAAAGAATTGATTTCAAAGTGGCCAAATTTCAAATTACAGAGTGTCCATGGTAAAAATTAGAAGCAATTGTGTGGAATTGGGAAAAGCCACAATTTTTGTTGTTAAATTCATGGGAAAACTGAGAAATTTGGCCAAGTAGTGAGATATTCTTAATTTAATATCTGTTCCAGCAAATTCAGACCTTGAATTGGTCGAATTTGAAGTTAGAGGGAAGCCATGATAGATGGAGTGATATTAGTTGATTAGAATTCTCAATTTGTGAATTGAGTTTGGGAAAAAATTGTTCTAGAAATGTCAACCAACAACGATTTGTTGTTGTAGAGGTTGAATGGGTGTTATCGGGGTGAAATTGAATAAATTTCATAGTTACAGAATGTCTATGGTGAAAATTGGGAAAAACTTAGGAAAAAGCCCCAATTTCTATAGTGGAATTCACGAGGAATTGATGTGCATAAAAATGAATGTGTGTAGGTGTGCACACTAAATATGGATGATGAACAGTGAAAATATTGTGATGTGTGGAAAATAAGGGTGCGTGGCTACCCATGCTAAAATTTGGCACTGCGCGGTGCAGAGTGGTAATGCCAAAAAATATTGGCACATGGGTGTGCGCACTTAAATTTGGCGCTGCGTGGTGCAGAGTGGTAATGCACAAAAAATATTGGTGCACAGGTGTGCAAACTAAATTTAACATTGCATGGTGCAGATTGAGTGGCACATGCGTAATACTGGCGCACATGGTGTGCACATGTATAATAATGGTGTGTGTGGTTTACGCAGTATTGATAGAGTGCAAGGGAATTTTTTTGGTGCATGCGCAATGTGGGTATATGTTGTTGCGCGACAGTTTAATTAATGGTGCACGTGGAGTATTGGTGCGAGGTGGGGGCGTACTAAACTTTGGCATGGTAAAGCGCGCAGAGTGAAATGCACACAAAATATTAGCATGTGGCACAAAAATTCCGTGCAACAGGTATTAGTGCATGAACCAAAATTGTGCGCAGTAAATATTTGCACGTGACACAAAAGTAGTGCGCACCAGTGATTGGTGTGACAGAGAAGTGATCTGCATTGGCTATAGGTGCGCGAAGCATGAGCTACCTTATGGTGTTGCTGCGTAGGCTAAATATGGGTGTAAATTTTCAAATTTCTGCGTGCAAATTCATTTGGATGGCCTACAACAGCAGAAAACCAGTGAATTTCTGCGACATTTTATACTGTTTGAAGGTCATCTTTTTGCAGGGTGTTTTTGAGGCCCTAAACAACATTTTTAGCTACTCAAAAACCACGTGAATAGAGTGTACCAAGGTAAAAAAAATTGTCCCAAGGTACACTCTGTCTATGCAACTCAAATGAAAGAGCCTGGAGAGAGATTTATAATGGTGTAAATCATTCGTCAAACAAAGATTTTATGAGGATGTTACAGGCCAAACAATGGAGGGTAAATTATAAGACCCAACTAACTTCAAAAGGCCACAACTTTCTGCTCAAGAATCAAAATTGAGCATGTAAGTAGGTGTTGGAAAGGTCATGGATATTAGAATAAAATATTTCACCCAAAAAATTGATCTGGGCAATCAATTTTTCAGGAAATCAGAAGAAAGAATTATGATATATTATTGAACCAGAATGATTCATATTTTTCCATGAAATTTATGAGTCAGTTAACCTGACAAAGTTTTGTTGGCTGCACATTTTGTAGAGTTAACAACAACTAGATTAAATCAGGATCAACATAGAGTGTATAGGAATGAAATTTACACAGGGGGCTTACAACCAAGAAGATGAGATCAGAGGGATGGATGTCCATATGGGCATTGAAGGAACAAACTCCAATGGACATGGAGAAGGAAGGGATGAAAACATGAATATGGTAGAGACCATTAAAAATTTTCAAAAGGATGTCCAAAGTTATAAAGCTGATAATGAAAGGCTTATGAAATCCAAGGAGCAACAGGAGGACTTCAACATGAAGTTAATGCAAATATTGAATAGAATAGAAAATAAATTAGATAAGGAGAGTGGCTCAAGCAAATCAGTATGTCACAAGTCTCCTGATGAGAAACGAAGAACAATAAGTGTTAGCAGACATAACCATCACTCCCCGAGGAATTACAATACAAGAGAACACAACATCTCAATTACATTCCCTGTCAGGAAGCATAAGAGGTCTCGAGTGGATGAGCTACGAGGAGAAATGAAAAAAATCAAACCTCCTACATTTGATGGTGATTACAAGAAGGATGAAGATGCAAAGACATGGATGTTGGGCATGAGAAAGTATTTTCAAATGCATAATTATTCTTCTCATGCAGAAGTAAGAATTTCCATATATCAACTCAAGGGAAAGACATCCATGTGGTGGGATCATCTTGTGCAGGTGCAACACATTAAAGAGAAAAATATTACTTGGAAGGAATTCAAGAAATATTTTGAAAAGAAATACTTTACTAAGAGATACTATGACAAGAAAATGAAAGAGTCCTTTGAACTCAAGATTTGGAGTATGACCATAGATGAATATGAAAGAAGGTTTTTAGAACTGTTGAAGTATGTTTCTTTCATCAAGGATGAGACAATTAAGATTCATAGGTATTTGAGTGGATTTCCATCATTTATTAGTGAAAAAATACAATATGATGATTCAAAAACATTGGAGGAGACCATAAAATGAGATAAATGCCTATATGATTAGAAAACAACAAGACCAACTTTCCAAAAATCTTGGGAAGGCAAAAATAAATTCAATATGGATCAGAGGAAGAAGGGGACTAAGCAACCATTCTTCAGAAATAGTCCTCAGGGACAACCAACTTCTAGAGAACCCAGAATGATTGAGACAGGGGGGGGAAGGCCAAGGAAACCACCTATTCAATGTTGGGTTTGTAAAGGAGATCATATGTTTAGAGATTCTCCTCACATAGGTGAAAAAGTGAGGATTGTTCACAATGTACAGCAAGTTGAAACAGTGGATGACATGGGAAGAAATGTATCAACCACATATGATTGAAGTGAAAGGTATGATCAACAACCAAACCATTGCTATTTTAATTGATTCAGGAGCTAGTCATAGTTATATAGATCCTAAGTTGGTGGAAAGTTTGCATTTGCCAAGAATCAAGCATGGAAAATCTTGGTTGGTTCAACTAGCTACTGGAGCCAAAATAAAAATTAATGAGATGGTTAAGTTATGTCTTATGGACATGAATGGATTGAACACCAGGGTAGATTCGAACATCTTTCCTTTAGGTTTCTATGACTGTCTAATTGGGATGGATTGGTTGGACCAACATCATGCTATCCTAGACTATCATAAAAAGGCAATTTACTTGCTTGGATGAGGAAGGGAACCTAAGGACAGTGCATGAAATTCTCAGGGCAATAACCATCAGATAAATCTCAACATTGTAGCTGAAGAAATGTTACAGAAAATTGTGTCAATTATTTGCATCTCATATGGAAGAAACACCTAAAGATAAGGTGTCAAATATTGAAGATTATGCAGTACTAAAAGAGTTGGAAGATGTGTTTAAGGAAATATCAAGATTACCCCCTAAAAGAGACATTGATTTCTCCATAAATCTGATGCCTCGAGAAACTCCAGTATCAAAGACTCCCTACAGGCTGAGTGAACCATAATTGAAGGAGCTGCAAATGCAACTTGAAGAGATCCTGAAGAAGGGGTATATACGCCCAAGTGTGTCACCTTGGGGTGCCCCATTTTTATTTGTGAAGAAGAAGGATGGAACATTGAGACTTTGCATTGACTTTAGGAATTTGAACAAAGTAACAGTGAAGAATAAGTACCGTTTTCCAAGGATCGATGACCTCTTTGATCAGTTGAAATATGAAAAAATATTCTCCAAGATTGATCTCAGGTCAGGTTATCATCAGGTAAGAATTAAAGAAGAAGACATCAGCAAGACTGCTTTCAGAACAAGGTATGGTCATTATGAGTTCACAATGGTGCCATTTGGGTTATCAAATGCTGCAACTGTCTTCATGTGTTTAATGAATGGCATTTTTAGAGAATACTTATATAAGTTTATCATTGTATTTTTAGATGACATTCTTATATATTCTAAATCGGAGGAAGAGCATGAAAAAAACTTGAGGATGGTGTTACAAGTATTAAGGGAGCATCAATTGTTTTCCCAAGTGAGCAAGTGCTCATTTTAACAAAAGAAAATTCATTATTTAGGGCATATCATTTTAGAGGAAGGGATAGAAGTGGATCTTGAAAAGATAGAAGACATTAGAGGATGGTTAGTGCCAAAGAATGTGACAGAGGTTAGATCATTCATGGGCCTTGCAGGCTAATATAGGAGATTTATTAAAGGATTCTCAAAGATTGCATACCCAATCACTTCCTTGCAAAAGAAGGGTGTGAATTTTCAGTGGACATTGGATTGTGAAAAGAGTTTCCAACACTTGAAGCAATTATTAACAAGTGCTCCAATACTAAGGATTGCAGATCCAAATGAATACTTCATTGTATGCATAGATTCATGTAGAGAAGGACTTGGTGGAGTCGTCATTCAAAATGGGTAACTTTGTTGTATGTTATGAATCAAGGAAGTTGAAGGAGCATGAAAGGAACTATGCCACTCATGATTTGGATTTGGCAGCCATAGTGCATGCCTTGAGGAAATGGAGGCACTACCTCATGGGGAAAAGGTTCGAGCCGAGGATAGACCATAATGGTATGAAATATTTATTTGATCAACAACTATAAATGCTAGACAAAGCAGGTGGTTATAATTTCTCAAGTGAATATGACTTTGATATAAAGAATATCAAAGGGAAAGAGAACAAAGTGGCTGATGCACTCAGTAGAAGAGTGCATGAGTTGCATGCTACAACCATTAGCATGTACCAATCAGATTTGAAAGACAAAATTTTGGAGGATCTAAAATCAAATTTGCAATACAAGGAGTTAGTGGCAAAATTACAACAAGGTATTTTGTAGCAGAAAATTGAAGTCTATAAGCTAGAAAATGATGAAATTCTCATATACAGAGGAAGAATTTATGTACCAAATTCCTGGGAATTGAAAAATATGATATTGAGAGAAATGAATAATGTACCTTATGTTGGGCACCCAGGTTATCATAAAACTATTGCAGCTTTCAAGAGCCAATATTATTGGCTAGGAATGAAGAAAGAAGTTGTTAATTTTATTTCCAAATGTTTGGAGTGTCAAAAGGTCAAGGCTGAGCATAGACACCCAACTGGTTTGCTACATCCATTACCCATTATTGAGTGGAAATCGAAAGTTGTAAAAATGGATTTCATCACTAAACTTCCCAGAACAAACAAGCAACATGATTTTATCGTGGTAGTGGTGGATAAGCTTACTAAAGCTGCCCATTTTATTCCAGTAAAGCTCACTCACAAGGCAACGAACATTATTGATGTTTATATTAGATAAATTACTCTATTACATGATATATCCAAGACAATTGTGTTTGATAGAGATCCAAATTTTACATCAAATTTTTGGAAAGGATTATTTAAGGGATTTGGAATAAATTTGAATTTTAGTACATCTTATCATCCAGAATCAGATGGAAAAACAAAGAGGGTGAATCAAGTGATTGAGGATATGTTGAGGATGTATGTGATGGATAAATCATCAAAATGGGAAGACTACCTACACTTAGTAGAGTTTGCTTATAACAATGGGTACCGAACATCTCTATAGATGAGCCCATTTGAGGCACTTTATGGCAGAAGGTGCAACACATCGATAAGTTGGGACAACCCAACATATACAGTAGTTGTTGGTCCATAATTAATCAAGGAAATAAAAGAGCAAATGTTGAAAATAAAACAGAATTTAAAGCCTACCTAGGATAGGCAGAAAATCTATGTTGATAAGGGCAGAACTAACAGGGAATTTAAAGTGGGTGACCATGTATTCTTGAAAGTGAAGGCTAATAGAAGTTCCCTGAAGTTGGGAAATTGTTCAAAGTTGGCAGCTCACTATTGCGGGCCTTTTGAAATCCTAGAGAGGATTAGGCATGTAGCATACATGCTTGGATTTCCTACATCAATGATGATTCATAATGTATTTCATGTATCATTTCTTAAGAAATATATACCTAATGCTAATCATGCTATTGAGTGGGATGTGATTCAAATAGATCAAGAAGACACTTTCCAAGTACATCTAGCACACATTCTGGATCAAAAAATCAAACAGCTACAGGATCGAGCCATAGAGCTTGTAAAGGTCCAATGGACCTGGTACGGTCCTAAGGACGCAACTTGGGAGAATGAAGATGCTATGCGGGAAGAATACCTGCATATTGTTTTAGGATTTTTGAAATTTTGGTTGTATATGTGTATATATTGCACTAAGGATAGTGCATAAATAAGCGGAGGGGAATGTAATACCCCTAGGTCGAACCCCAACTGTAAATGTAAATACAAATGTACTTAAGTTGGTGAGCTATTGATATCATTTTGCATGCACCTTCCATGGTATAGTGCGCACATATATTGCGCAGTGAAATGATGAAGTGTGCACATTCCAGGATATCGCACACAACAAACTTAAGTGCGCACGAGTTTGAGGCTAGGGAGCCTTTGTGTACATGTTGTGTTGTATAGGCTGGTGAGCTAATTATTATAATCTAGGAGGTTTATGTGTTGAATTAGGCCAAAGAGCCTAGATGCTAAGGGCCAATGAGCCTATGTATGTAATTATGCATATCATTAATATAAAATACATCGTTGCGTGTAAACTGACCACGATAAAAGAGTATGGGGGACTAAACTCCACTAGTTAGGAAAAGGGGGGGCTAAAATTTAAGGATAAGAGGCTAAGCTAGGGAGCTTAAGCCAAAAAAGGAATATTATAATAATATTCCTTCAAGTATAAAGTATGGATAATTATTTTATCTTAAGTTCTAAGGATGGGGACAAGTGGGCCAAAGTAGCTCTCAACATGACAAGTGTCAAGTTGGGAACATGCATACATATATTTTGGACTTAGTTCATTTTCCCATCCATTCATTCATTCCAACATCATTCACTCACTCATTAAGTTGTCCTTAGTACCTTACTATCGTTGTACCTGTATCCCTACCTATACCCATATCTGTACCCATACTTGTATCTATACCTGGTTAGCTTGGGAGATGAATTGAAGAAGCAGGTTGTCAGGCACGTGGGATACTGAAGAGGTGTGTTGTCAGGCCCTTGAGCAATTTCTCTCTAGGTGAGGGAATTGTTGGGAATTGATTTTCAAAAGGTGCTAAACTGCAACTACAAAGCTCTGAGACTTCCTATCTGTCCTGTTGTTGAAGCCCAGAAAGGAGGTGGGGCAACCAAAGGACTGTCGAGCAGAGAAGGGGCATACTTCCTGGGGTGGGATAGGAATGTGGGGAATGAGGGACCGTAGGCTGTTAGTTTGAGTTGGCACCTATGACAAAGGCTTTCATGTTGTCTGAGATACATAATCTTGGGTAGGAATCCATTTACCCTAGTGGAGTTTAGTCCCAGCTTGGGGGTGACCCACTACTGAGAGTGATGAGCAGCGTGGTCTAAGGCTGGGAGGTTCGTGGAAGGTTTGCATGTAGTTGGTGATATTTTTACCAAGATAAGTGTCAATTGTGTTTTAAATTACATGCTGCATTATTATTTATGCATTTATTTTTATGGGTTTTTCCTGTGTGTGCTGCATGTGTATTTCTATTATTATTATGTATGAATCTGTACATTTGCAGAATGTATTTGTCTATTTTAAGTTATATATATATAAAGTTATGCAAGAGTTTCTGTGTGTATATGTTTTAATTCGTATACAGTTCAAAATTGTTTATGTGGCATAACCCATTTGGATGCTGAGGATGTGACATCCACAGGTACTCTTGTTAGTCTCCCAATCCAGACTATCTTGTGTTGATTAGTGAGCCTTAATTGAACATGTGATCCAGAATGGATCCAGGAACCAAAATGGGACCAGGAAGGTGTAAAAATAAAAGTACTCAGAATTGCTTCAAAATGGACGTGTGTGTAGGCCTCGTCGTTACGAACCCAACGCAACTTGAATGGGCTCAAACATAATTCGTATGCGAAAGATATCGTGATCGGTTTGTTTTGCCAAACATGCAAAATTTTGATGACTGTGCAGTCCATACAATGATGACATGGCAACTGACTTTACAGGTTGTATGACCATACAGTGACGTGGTAGGTACAATGGTATGTTGACTGGGCAGAAAGGTGGGAAAATCATTCTCTGACACGTGGTATATTTCGGGAGAATAGCATGGTGCCACGTGGCCCAGTCTTGGGCTACCACATGGCACCCCTCCATTAGTTGTTTTTGGAAAATGTTTATGGGTTCTACGGGAGTCGAACCCGTGACCTCTGGTCTGAGCGGAGAGGTTTGGTAGGGCCAGGATACCAGCCCGCCCATGGTATTACTTAACAACATATGTCCAAATTTTCTATTTAAGCTTTAAACAATGTAATGTGGGCAGAGAAAAGGGTTGGGGCCTAGCCCCAACCCCTGACGTAACACCTTGTGACCAATACCATAGAACCCTACCATATAACTGTTGGTTTGGGAACTTTTATAGAGTTTTAGCCTTGGTGTGGTCACATGTAATATGCCATATGACCCTTCCTTTGATGCTTAGTGCAGATATATGGGTTTAGCATCGTTCGGTCGAGCTAGCCCATTGACCAGGGCGCTTAACCAATGACTACAACCAAGAGCTAAACTAGTAGGGGGGTGCGTAACCAATGGCTACGACCAGGAGCTAAACTAGGAGGGGGACGCGTGGAATTCAGGAGTGTGTGCACATGGCCACACATGTGACCAAGGGGCCAAAGTATGGGGGCTAACGACTAGGGGCACACTATCCAATAGACACATGGAGAACACACATGTGACCGAGGGCTCACGAGAAAGGTGTTGCGCCCAATTTATAAAAAAAGTGGGTTTTTCCACTATATTATAATATTTTATTTGATTTAATGCCTGATATTGAGAGATTTTAGCCATTATTGGAGGATCTGGAGATCTTTTTGAAGCCAGATCTTGCGGGGAAGTTGGGAGTTTGTTACCCACTTCAAGCATTTATAAACCAGAGGTTCTTGGCAGCCTTAAGGAGGTTCAGAATAGGAAAATGCTGAAGAATTGAAAATCCAAAGACATTTTTATGCAAGGAAGCCATTGAGGAGATCACCTTTGCGGGCCATAGCCTGTGGGGTGTCCTGATAGTACTTAGCCACATGGCACAAATGTTCTAGTTCCTTCAGGGCAGAGGCCAACTCGTTTTCATCCCGTTTAACTCTGTCATAGGGTGGCATCCATGATTTCCATCCCTACGCTGATGATCTCAGTATTTTATCATATTCATTGTTGATCATAGGTTCCTCTGTAGTAATGAGGATGGATCTATCTAGGGTGATTCGCCTCTTCATAGTGGTTCCTTTGACGATGGCCTTCCTCTTTCAATCATAAGGTATAGCGTGTGTATTGGCTACCTCGTCCACAGGTTCGAGAATCTGTTGATCCCCCCATGTAAGTGTGTTTCCCAAAGTCCAGTGGTATACCCTTGTTCAAGATCGGTTTCTTGAACCTCCTCATTATGATCTGACAGACCAGCTTCTATCTGTTTCTCATCGAGGTTTTGTGCATCGATTGTAATAGAGGCATTGGGAATAGACTCAATACTTACTTGTTCATCGGCCTTCAAAGCACCGATTTCTTGTTGTGGGGCTCCTTCCTCTGGCTCGTTTGACCCTGGTTGGTCTTTCAGAATGTCCGCTTGGGACTCTGGCACAATGGGAATTTTTGTGTCTAGGACACTCTTGGCTTCCTTCTCTTTCTACGAAAACTCCAGGACTCGAGCCTTGGGGACAAGAGAAGATGTCTTCTTGGGTCCTTTTTCCTCTTTGATGTGCACAGGGGTCCCGAGAGATGCTTCCGGGATCTTGTCATCTGAATAGACTTTAATTAGCTCACAAAGGGGATTTGATGCACTTGTTTCTACTGATAACCTGACTATTTATGGCTGAGTCGTCACACCTGTCGGTGACCCGACTGGTGGCGTTGGGAATTCAAGGTCATCCAACCCATCAATTTCATCAATATCTATAAATTCAGGGCCACTTGTACCCATCTAACTTTTGTCTGGGTTATCGACAGGGGATCCTGTCATTTCTGATAGGTATGAATCATCTTGAAGCTAATCAAGCACCTGTTGTTCCCATTCTAACATAAGTAGTCTCCTTTCCCATGCGTCCTGTACCAAATGGATATCTCAGCCTTACGTTGGGGCTATCAAGGGGGCTTTTGTTGCTTTGGTTGCTTCAGATGTTACCCTTTCTTCTCTGGCCCCAAGGAACTCTTGTGCTGATTGTTCCAGGGATGTTGCTTGTTTATCCAAGCTCATGACCTTGAACCTAGTCATCTTAGGATCGACCATCCTTGCCACAACTTCATCCCAATCTTGAGTGTTTTCTTTGAAGATCTCATCTTCAAACCTATCATGGGCATATGGCTAGTAGGATTATACTTGCGATGCATGCTTCAAAACTAGACCCTTTGGGTCATGTTTGCAAAAGAGGTCGGTCTGAAATCTGAACTCTAATTGACTCAGTCCTTCCTTCTTGGCCTGAGTGGTTTCCTTTACCATGTAGAAGGCTATATGAAATCCATAAGGTGTGAATGCCCACTTCTTATATTTTACCAGAGTAGCATTGTAACCTTGCAGGATGGTCTGATAACATATTTCCCCTACCATAAGTCAATCGGGAACATACACAGGTAGAATGTGTGGTGCTCCAGTGGCTTGAAAACCCTGATGTAGGTTTCATGCTCATCTAGGTACCAGTGGCCAACTTTTGATATCTTTCT
The DNA here is from genome assembly GCA_032191745.1 of Picea mariana. NCBI lineage: Eukaryota > Viridiplantae > Streptophyta > Pinopsida > Pinales > Pinaceae > Picea > Picea mariana. The sequence continues at coordinate 6,418 of JASDQU010026160.1, read as the reverse complement.
TTTGGACGCATCCGACAGTCGTGGGTAGTATTTCATGAACAACAAAAAATGAATACGTGCGATAAATTGATCGTAGATGAGAGAGTAGGACTTCCTGTGCCTGTTCTCCCACAACATGCCTAGATATACATGGACCGAGTGTTCTGAGGCATGCCAGCTCAATTTCATTCCAACAAAGGAATTTATGGCACATATGATGTCCAATAAATAGGAATCCATATAGAAGGATGGGGTTTCTCCCTCTTTCGGTATCTGGTCCTATTGAAGGCAAATGCTCAACTACTTTGAAATGATGGCACCCCATTTAAATCCTCTCCCCAAAATGGCTACAGTGTAAGCTAGAGGCATCTATGCCTGAAAACCTGGAATAATACTTCTCCCCATACAAATGACAAATGAGGTCCATTAGGTATATATACGGTTCTCTTAAGTTGGTTGTCAGGTATCAGTCGAAGGTTCGATTGGTGAAATTTTTATCCTCTCTCCACCATGAAGCCATCAACTTGTTGGTGTCATGTTTCGCATAGAAGATTATAACAAAATCGGTGTTCAACCACTCCTCTGGTTCCCTTAGCTTGTAGTAATTATGCACCTCCACTAGAAGGAAAACCTCAACATACTCGCCATTTTCTTCATTAATAAAACATCTTTGTGTGTTGGTGTGGTCGATGTGCCACTTCAAGAGTTCTATGCAAGGGAATATTGGAGTTATGCTCACTACCATATGCAGGTATGACCTTCGAACATTCGAAAAAAATTCATCGTCAAGATTTCTTCTATCGAGGTCGTTGTGGGGGGTATATTTGAGGAATTCTTCCTGCTTGATCTACTGGAAAAGTTCTCCCCAGTGCGGGAATACTTCCTTGGTCCCTGTGCTCGCCTCCATGTGTCCAAAGGCTGGAGGCTGAATGAAAACTTCCTTGGTGGATGTCTTGATGACGAGCACCAGTTTTGGAGTAAATTCTAGTTGTTTTTCCACTGCTGGGGAAGAGCTTCCTCCTACCTCTGGTTCCTTTAGCTTCTATGCTCTTGGAGATTTACCGGTGGTTGGTTTTCTTGGAGGAATTGTTCCTCCAATTGAAACAATCCTTTAGGGATGGCATACAGAGCAATAGGGGATCAAAATGTATATGTGAAGTGAAAACACAGAAAATCTGGACTGGTACATACCTGCAACACTTGCTAAAATCTATAGTTTGATACTCTCGGGGGGTTCAGAATATTTTGAATTGCTCATCTTGCTCCTCTAGATGCTCTGAAATTCCTTAGCATGAAGAATGATATTGTTTACAATAACTCTAAAGAATTTAAATGGGGAGAACATATCGTGTTACTTCAACCAATTAATTCACATTATGAGTGAAAATCAAACCAAATCAGTCGTCGAATCTATGTAGTTCAAATCATCGTGGGTTGACGACGGAGGCGCGGAGGGTGAATGTGTTCTGCCGGTAATTTCAAATGGTCCTTTTGATTTGTGCACAAATTAGCAACTAATGTGAGTTTTGGAATTAATTATCCCTTTAAATGCATCGTATCTAAACGTATCTAGTGTTAAAGCATCCCATTGTGTTGCTTTCCTAGTGGGAAGATCGACTATCGATGATTTTTTGACAGATGTTTCTATTAATACCATTCTAAAAACAACTTCTGATGCCGATAGGTTTCGTCGTGCAGAGCTGACATGGAAAAACTAACTTGGGGTGCGACCTAAGCTTCGGTAACCAATAACGACTCAAGTGATAACTATATCGTATGTTTATCCAATATGGAAAAGACACGTGGCCGATGAGGACAAGTGGTTTGATTTTGTATAACATTCAGAGTCAAGGTTTTCAACAAGGAGCGCATTTCAAAAATAACCTATAATTGTCGATGCCAGAGAGATATCAGGGGTCGATAATTAGGGATAATCTTATCATGTTTCCTATGGACTTAACTTTCCAAAAAACTCACCGATGCCTAAATGCTTCGGGGATCGGCTATCGAAAATCCTTTTCTTTGTTCATTTCGTGTTTTCTCCCTTTACCTTTAGTTGATGCCGAACGAGATCGACTATCGGCGATATCATTTCTTGTAATTCTCTTCGTGACAGAGAGTGTTCCTTTTGCCGATGCTGATGAAGATCAGTGCTTGGTAACTTCGGTTTTTTTGAGTAATTCTTTCACATATCTTAAATTCTTCCCAATGCCGAATTTCTTTGAGCGTGTCGGCAAAATTTTTTGGCTGTCGATTATCGAATGTTATTATTTTAAGTTAGGGTTATCACATGTTCAATCAGACTTTGATAGACTTAAATGAGAGACAAAGAAGGTAAGAAAACACAACAATTTCCACAATGAAGATGAATCAGACAGTGCAAAAAGATCAAGCGGTACCCAAAAAGTAAAATTAGACATAGACTTTTTAGGGTGTGTTAACTGCCCAACAAATGGCGACTTACTGGGCGAATGCAGAATCTTTGTCACTCCTTCAGGCTTGGTTGATACGAAAGCTCGTGGAGAAATTCACTAGTTTTAAATCAGAGCCTCTTTTACCCTTGCATTTGAAATCCTCTGGTTGATGCTTCTGGGTTTTCTTATGGTGTTTTCCACCTTTATTCCTCCTTCGTTTCCTATAACCCTGAATCATACCCTTTTTGACAAAATCTAGTGAAGCATTCACTGGCATGAAGCCTTTAGTTACCTTTTCTCACTTGTTATGGTGTTGCTCTGCTACCAGTGAGAGTCCATAGCCCCGATGGAGTCACCCCGACATCACAGACCTTGCTCCACTGCCAGCAAGCGTCCATAGCCCTGAAGGAGTTATCTGCATACCCTCTCCTACTATTCACTCATTTGATAAACTTTATTTTATTTTGGCAGAATGACCTGAGAAAGTGGGAGAGGATGATATCTATTTATTTTAAAAAGGAGATGGTTAAGGTGAATCCTTTGCTAGCTTTGTCTTCGGGGTTCATGTAGTCCTTTTCAACTTACCAACTTTCCCTTAAGGTTTCACCAGACCACTGGGTATACCTTTTTGCATTTCTCCAAAGTGTTTCATTTGCGCAAGTTAGATAGAGGACCCCTCAGAGCAACCACAGGTTCCCTAACGCTTTCTCGTGTTGTATGTGAGCGATGAGTTAAGAATATATTTCACCATGTCGCATCATTTGAGGTCAACCATTGTCTTTATAAACACAACCTTCAAAAGTGAAAAGAAATAAAACAATAAAGAAAAATAAAAAATGCATTTCGCCATTGACCCAACCAAAACAAAATCATGAAAGCACGCACACAAGTAATTTTTTTTTTTTTTTTTTTNAATGGAAATATTGTTTTAGGGCTTGGCCATTTAGTGCAAGGGCGTCAGGTTCCCCCCTCAGATTCTGTAACCGATAAGTTCCTCCCTCAATATTCTTAGCCACCTGGAAAGGTCCAAGCCATAGATTTTGAAACTTAGAATGTTTGCCTTTAGGCTCGTTTGCTCTGTCCCATTTTAGGACTAAGTCTCCTACTTCAAAGTTCTTCTCTTTAGCCTTATGCTTGTCAAACCATCATTTCACTATCTATTGGTGGGCTATAAATTTTTATTTATCCTTTCCCTTTCTTCCTCCAACATAAGCAGGGTGTTGATTCTATGTTTTATGACTGATGAAGGTTGTCCCATGGCATATTGGGCCAATTGAAGAGATGGAAGATAAAGCCCATTCGAGAGAATCGCTTCCTGTTCGTATACCAAAAAGTATGAGGAGCTTCCTATAGCTTCATTGGGTGTGACCCTATTGGCCCATAGAGTGTTATGGAGTAGGTTATGCCAATTCCTCTGGTTGTCTGCAACTATTTTCTTCAGTATCCTCACTAGATTCTTATTAGTTGATTCAACCTCTCTGTTTCCCTGTGGATAATAATTTGCAGAGTACCTAATTATGATTCCTTTGTCTAGGGAAAACTATGTCAAGAGGGTGGAAGAGAAGTAAGATGTATTATCAAAAACTAGGACAGAAGGGACACCAAACCTTGTGATCAACTATTGTTCGATGAATTGGATTATCACCTTCTTGTTTACATGAGTTAGAGGGATGGCCTCTATCCATTTCGTGAACTAATCAGTGGCAGTATGTATATACTTATGTTGTTTTTAAAAACTTGGTGTAATTTCTCCTATGATATCTAACCGCCATTGTTCAAAAGGCCTAGAAACAACCACTGGTTGGAGTGGAACTGTTGCTCTCTTTTCTCTCCTAGCACTTATCTAAGAAGTTTTACAGTTTCTAAACTAAGTGTGAGCATCCTTGAAAAAAGTGGGTCAATAATAACCAGTTCTCAGTTTCTTATGAGCGGTGGTGTTTCCTGAAAAATGTCCACTAGCAGGGCCATCATGGAGTTCCTTGAGAACTTTGTCTGCATCTTCACATTCGATACATCTCAAGAGCACCCCATCATAATTAACTCAGAAGAGTACTGAATTTATGAGGCGATATTGTGCGGATTTTAACCTGAGAGATCTCCTTTCCCTAGGATTGATATTTTCAGGGGAACTCTCGTGGTGCAAGAGATAAGTCAACTTCTCATACCGAGACTCTAGTCCTGGGGAAATGTATGAAGCTTCACTGCACCATAATGCCATTTCATTCTCCCATCCGGAGTCTTCATTTACTTGGTCCTGGGATTTCGCTGCAAGTTTGCACAACCCTTGGCCTTTAACTAGTTTGGCAGTTTTTATATCTAGATAAAATTCTTGGACTAATACCATCCAATTCCCTCTTCTTTCTCCCATCTCTTCTTGAGTGAACAAGGATCAGACTGCAGGATGAGGTATGATTACTTTGGTATTGTTCTTGAGGATGTAAGATCTAAAGTGTTTTACTCCCTTATATACTGCATAGGCCTATTTGTCTATAGCAGGATAATTAAGTTCATCCCCTTGGAGGTTAGTTCTCATGAACGATACTGAAGCCTCGTTGTTGTCATCATCCTTTTGATTCAATACTCCAGCTAACAATTGGTCGGAGGCGAAAGTATAGAGGAAGAAATCTCTATTAAAATTGGGACTTCGTAACATGGGGGCTTGAGATATAACATTTTTAATACTGCTGAAAGTGTCCTTTCATTCATCGTCCCACTTAAATTCAACATCTTTATGGACCATTTTTTGTAGTGGTCTGATAGTCTCAGCAAAATCAGGTGTGAATTTTATTACAAAATTGATTTTTCGGAAGAATGATTGCATTGTCTTTTTGTTGTGAGGTAATGGGATTTGAGTTATATCTTTGACTCACTCAGGGTCTATGCGAATGCCATCTTGGGATATGATATGAACTAATAGCTTTCCTTCCTCAACACCAAAGATGGTTTTCTTTGGGTTTAAGGATATACCGTATTTTCTACACCTTTCGAAAATTTGGGTTAAGTGTTGGATGTGATCCTCTATGTTCTTTGAATACACAATTACATCGTCTAGATACACTACCACACACTTGTTGATCAGTCCTCAAAACGCTACATCCATTTCCCTTTGGAAGGTTTCCCTTGCATTGATTAACCCGAAGGACATTCGTTTGTAAGAGAAAGTTCCCCACTTGGTTCAGAAGGTGGTTTTCAGATGGTCTTCCTCTGAAACCAGAACTTGGTTGTACCCCGAGAAGTCATCCAACAAAGAGAAAATCTCAGATCCAAACATGGTCTGCAAGATTTGCTCCATTGGTGGGACTGGGTAGTTGTCCTTTTCTAAATCTCTATTGAGGTTTCTAAAATCTATGCATAAGAGGATTTATGCAGACTTTTTCCTCATAGGAACCAAATTTGCAACCCATGCGGAATGCCCAACCTGGAAGATAATTTTGGCATCTAACAATTTCTTCAACGCCTGACACGTGAGAGGTTCCAGGGATGGGTGATACTTCCAGAGCTTCTGTTGGAAGGGTTTCACTTCAGGTTTTAATGGTATAGTATGTTGAATGATACAGGTGTCATAAGTTTCCAGATCTCGGTAGGACCATGCAAAGACATCTTGATATTGTCTGAACAGTTTGAGATAAGATTTTCTTTCCTCTTTAGATATAGTCTTGTCAAGGTTTATATTCTTTGGGTTTTCTAGGGTTCCGAGATTTATAGTTTCATGCATAGAATAAGAACTACTGGTCTTCGCATTTTTGGACCCCTTAAATCGTTCTTTTAGGTCAAAAAGATTTTCTAAATTAGTTATTCCCTTTGGGATTGTGTTAAGGTCCTAACCTGCACATAGGTAGATCAATGTATTTGGATGTAATAAAGGTCAATATTAATAAGACCTTTCAATAAAATAGAATAAGGCGGATGTAAGACGACCTAATAGAAGCTTTCGCTTCTAGAAGGATCTTCCTCTAGATGCTTCTTTCTAGTATAAATAAGAGTCGAGGGTATGAGAACCCTAGCTTGGATATTATTGTAACAGA
>JASDQU010026158.1:5023-20130 GCA_032191745.1 Picea mariana | reverse complement strand
CTCTTCAGATAACAAGGATGAAACTACATCCTCATACTTCAATGTAGATTGAGTGGTACTACCTATTGCTACAACCAGATTATCCCAAGAGTCTGGCAAAGAACATAACAAATTAATACACTTATCTTCTTCTACAATCGTAATTTAACATATCCAAGTTGATTTACTAGAGTATTAAAGGCATTTAGATGTTATGTCACAGAATCTCCATCTTCCTTCCTAAGATGACACAACTTCTTTTGAAGAAACAACTTGTTTACCAGGGACTTTGATTGATACAAATTCCCTAACTTTTCCCATAGTTCCTTAGCTGTAGATTCTCCTAAGACATTCAACAACACCAAATCTACCAGGCAGAGTCGAATAGTATTCCTTGCTCTTCTGTCAACCTTGTCCCAATCTTCCTTCGACACACTAGTAGCTGGTGTACTAGTAGTTTATGTACTGGTAGGTTGTGTACTAGTAGCCTGTGTGCTTGTAGATGGTGTACCAGTAGGCTATGTACCAGGATTTACAACGATCCATTGTTCTTTGTCTACAAGAAGCTCCTCCATCTTGAGCTTATGTAGCTCAAAGTTTTTACCGTTGAACTTATCTATCTCGATTCTAGATGAGCTCTCCATTCCTCTTTCGTTACTCGAATCTCCACTACAAAATCTACCACTAAACCCAGGTTTATCATAGACCCAAGATAAACTTGATCTATCAAGACCGAGCCAAACCCTCAGCAACAAAGCTGTCCCTCTGAAGCCAAAAAAGAGCTCTGATACCACATGTAAGTTTTAAACCTGTGAAGTAAAGCAATGCATATAGATTCTTAAGCACTACAAAAATTAATCAATGGCTCATACACAGAGTACACAGAGATTTTATACAGGAAACCCTCAACCGGGAAAACCTTTCTTATTTTCATTATATCGAATTTCACCATTCGCCATACAATATATACAATGTTATTAGGTATTCCGTAGATACCAAAATCCTAATCCCTTAATCTGGGATTAATTTACAAATCCACTAAAAATAGCAAAATCCGCTAAAATTAGCAAAAAACCACCCAAAAAAAATTTCGGGGCGCTACCCCGGGCTACCGCCCGTTGTCGAACGCTACACGTAACTGGGGGGGGCATACGTGCCCCCCCCTAGGACCCCGCTAAGAAAGTGCCCAACGCACATGGAAAAGATCTAGGTGAAGGGATCATCAGATGCAGTTGTCGTATCTGACGCGCCCACACACACACACACACATGCAAAGAATATAACACATACCCAACAGTAATGTCACCCATATTCAACTTGAATGCCAAAGACTCCTTGTAGATGGTTTGTATCATAGTTTCTAGGTGATTTCCATGGTTATTGAGATTAAAAAGGTTCAATTATGTCTTAAGGCCAATGCTTCCCCACTAAACATTTTTATGATTTGAGACATGTTTCCAATGCATGGAACCCATATCTGACATGGAGGTAAAAGACCCCCTATAAATTTTTCTTGTGTTAGTTTGAGGAATTGTTCAAGGATCATAAGCTCAGAAGCTTCAACAAGATCCTAATCCATTTGTTTCCATTCATTTATTATTCATAAGTCCCTATGACCCATCCATGGTGCATACAACCTCCTAATGGCATAATATCTAACTTGAATACCAAATATACCCTAGAGAGGTGTGTTTCCATTTTTTTTCCATTGAACTTGATTTTAGGAATCTTTGTTCGAGACCTAAGGGCCTTGTTTTACTCCCATGATGTTGGATATATATTGATACACATTTCTAGTGCTTAAAACCTATTTATGGAGCCCATATCCCTATATTAATCCGAATATAATATACAAGTATATTGTGTGGTGGTTTAGTGATGCATTCATGACACTTGATCCTGAGTAGCCATGTTTAGGGCCTAAGGTTATTTTTTCCTTCCTCTGACCATGGTAAAGGAAATGAGGTTGTTTTTTCCCTCTCCTGACCATGGTAAAATACCTAATACCCATTCATAGTATTTAAAACATCATAATGGTTCACATATCCAACTACCATTCCAAAGACCACCTAGTGAGGGATTGTGTCATAGTTTCTAGGTATGGTGCTTGAGATCAAGAAGATCCAAATGAGGCTTAATACCCTTGTTTCTTACTTTTACCAATTTGAAGCCTTAAGGAGCATTTACAATGCATAAAACATGTTCATGGAATTCATATCCCACTTGAAAACCAACAAAGAACTCATTTGTTATTTTGAGGAATAGTTCAAGGCTCTCGATCCTGTGAGGATTAAAAAATAATCCAAGGAACTTTTTCTTCTTTCTTCAAAAAAATAAATTCCACACAACCCATACATGGTGCACAAAACCTCTTAATGGTGTCCATATCTAACTCTAGTACCAAATACCCCCTCAACGCGGTCTATGTTTTTGTTTGTATGTGTTGTTCATGGAAATCAAGATTGGGAATATATATTTATGGAATAAGTCCCAAGTATTTTCATCCCCTATCCATGGGGATTTATTTGAGGATGTTAATTTATGTATTAATATCCTTCTCCACCACCCCCCCACTCCCAAACCATCTTTAGGACTTTAGACTCATTTCCACTACACAAAACCTACTCATGTTGCATGTATCCCACTCAGAGGCGAAAGATCTGACACAATGGCCCTAAGAGGAAATATTGACATGGGGCCAAGACACATTCTTATTTAGGGCCTAATATATTATGATCTAATCATGTTTCTCATATCCTTCTAGTAGGCTAAAGATTCCCTACAAAGGTTCCATATGGTGGTTCGAGGACACATTCATGGCGCTATATCCTAAGAATATATATGGGTTGTAGGTGTTTTTCATGGAGATAATGATATGGATTGGATCATCATATAATTTTTCATATATCTTAGTACTTTTTGGGTGGAATAAATTCGATAAATTGGCTTGGGGTCCATTTTAGCGGCAAGTTCCAGCTTGGAAAATTGGTTCCAAAATATTCCAGAACCATTTTGAATTATAAAAAAAAAAAATTTGGTCAAAAAGTTATTACACCACCATTGAAAATCTTTTACACATCAATGAACTTCCCACAGTTCAAGAATCACCTCAATCGGTGCTCATATGTGAAAGTTATGTCTCTTGCAAGTTGACCTACCTTGTTGACCACCATGGTATGAGTGGATGCCACACAAATAGAATATCTCACTAATAAGTACCAACCAAAAAAGAAAATTTAATAGTTCAAGTAATAAATAGGTTTTTCTTTTCTTATGAGAGAATCATTTGGGTGATGAATCAATAAGAGAAAAGGCATCCCTGGACAAATGTAATAAAAAGAAAAAAACATCATTTGGAGGAGTTTCTATAGGCATATACAGGATTGTCTCGGGATCCTAAATAGATGCCACCTAAGAAGTCTGTGGATCACAAGATACAATTTTTTCTTGAATCCCCATTACCCAATATTGGGTTCTATAGATAGTCTATTCTAGAAGTAGATGAAGTGAAGAGATAGTTGCAGTAGTTTCTAGAGGAAGGAGTAATTCCACCAATTAACTCAACTTATGGGTCGCCTACTATCATAGTACCAAAGAAAGATTGGAGTTGGTGTATGTGTATCGACTATATATATTTTAACAATATTACACTCAAGAACCAATACCCTTTTCCTAGGATCGATGATTTGTTAGACTAGTTGTAGCATGCCAAGTACTTCACTAAGTTGTATCTCAAATAAGGGTACCACCGAGTATGTGTCAAAGAAGAAGAAAACTAGAAGACCACCTTCAAGAAAAAGAAAGGTTTTTATAAATGGTTGGTCATGCCATTAGGTTTATGTAGTGCACCAGCTACATTTAAGAGATTGATGAATGATGTATTGTGTCAATCTTTAGATTCATTTTTTATAGTGTATTTGGAGATATATTGATTTATAGCTCTACTTAGGAGGAGAACATATCACAACTCATGTAGGTTATATAGACTCTAAAAATGCACCAGCTACTAGCTAACCTCAAGAAATTTGAGTTTACTCAATAGTGATTGATGTGTTTGGGGTATGTGATCAGTGGAGAGGAGCTCAAGATAGATCTTGCAAAGATGGAGGCCATGAAAAAATGGCTAGTTCCTACTAGTGTCACTGAAGTTAGGATAATTATTGGGGAAAAAATTATCTATGGAAGTTCATAACATCCTTTTCAATGATATTTGCACCACTCCATGCCATTACAACAAGGAGTAAGATTTTCTAGTGGGGAAAGAATCAAAAGAAAGTTTTTGACAAGCTAAAATGAAACATTAATCAAGCACTAGTTCTCACATTTCCTAACTTGTAGAGTTATTTTGAAGTGGAGACAGATGTGATTGGGTATGTTATAGTAAAATTTTTCATGCGATGAGGTAAGACGATATGTTATCATTCTGAAATGTTTCATTGGGGAATCTTAAACTACCCTACCTATGATAAGGAACTCTATGCCATGGTTCAATATATTAAGAAATGGAAGAACTATATAATGGGAAAGGAAACCAATATCCACAAAGATCACCAACCACCATAGTATTTACAGGACCATGGTAAGCTTCAACAAACCAGACATTACTTGTGGATGGGGTTTTTGAAAATATTTCATCCAGTTATCAAGAATAAGAAGGGAATCACTAATAAGTTGGTAGACATGATTTCAAGGCCACTATTATAGCATTATTAACCCCCCAACCATTGAGACATCATCTCCTAGAGGTCACCTACACAATTCACTCATATTTCATCATCTCCTAGAGGTCACCTACACAATTCACTCATATTTCATCATCTTCCCATTGAGTTTCTATCTTAATCTCCCTTTGGTCTCCCTTGTCATTCCTCAAGCCTTCAACCGAAGGGGTTGGTCACCCTTTCTGGACTGCCAAGTTGCGATCGGGTCACTCTGTTTGTGTACTTAGGTCATGACGGAGCCTAGAAGCTCCCTTTTTTTGGATTTGGTTGCGATGGATGAGACCTCACTATGATTTCTCAGGGTTTTGTCTCAAGAAATATTCCAATATAATCCTAAATATCTTATCCTATTAACCATATGGCCTTATCTCTAAATCCCTATAAGAACCAATCCATTTCCATGGGAAAGGAGAGAAAGGACTAGCAAAGTTACTCTGGCATTTTGGTGGCAAGGTGTGGGAAAGGAGCTTGGAAGAAAGATATGTCTTTAGTTTACGCTTGTAAGTTGTAATATTTATTACTTGATTAATAGAAGATATGTTGGATGTCTCATTCTAAATGATTGTTCATGTAAGTTTGTATGTTCATTGGTAGAGAATTGATATATTTGTGGATCATGACATATTATCAAGTTTAGAAGAATCCTTTTCTCATATCTATGTTCATGTCTTAGATATAGGAAAAACCTAAGGGATCTCAGCTCCTACAGGGTATAAAATCCCTACAACAAACTGGCGACCATACTGGGGAGATTTCCTCTCATGTGTTTTTATTCCTTCTTTACATGATTTCTTTCTGATATTTTTACCCATTAAAATGTCCTGATCTAATTGCCAGAATTTGTTATGCCATTTCCCAAGTTCGGTTGAAGAAACCACTATCTTGGATATGATAGATCTCATCTCAGATATAATTTTTTCTTTTTTCTCTGAGTTGGTCATGACTTCCCTGTCCACACAGAGTGACCAAAGCTTTCCTAGTCACGGTTTCTTGACTTTGTACCAGTGACCATATCTGTTCCCAAGCCTACCAGGAGCGACCACACTCTGCAATCACACTATGTCTCATGTTAGGTCATGACCCGTTTGCACTTTCTCCCTCTAAAGGGAGTGAACAACCCCTTAAAAATTTTTTTTGAAGAGTTATCCTTCAAAAAAAATTAGCCAGGCCCTTTTACACTAGTTTCCTTCAACACTCCAAACCTATATTAATACTGCCTCTTTGATTTTGCATCAATTTTTTTTTTTGAAATTTATGAAATTATCTTTATTTTGTGGCCATCTTATGTGATTGATAGGTACAAAAAATGTCACCTAATTTAATCCTTTCACTCCAGTAGACGGTTATTTATAGCTTCCTGGGAAGATTTTTCTTGCAATGTCTACCATTTTATAATATAAGTCTCTCTTTCATTAGTTTTGAACGTTTCTCGTTTCCCAAATCAGTTGGTAACTTTTCAAACTGTCATTTAGACTTAAAATATTTTGGTGTTCTTTAAATTTTCATGCTTAGTTTTTTTTTCTTCCATATTTTGCATTCATTTCCAAACATGGTCAATTGAAAGCAAACGTTGAAGAAGATATTGTTTTTCCTTTTTCATGAAATTTGAAAAAATAAAAGAAACAAAAAACATTTCATTCAGAGTGCTTTAAAATATCATTGAAACAATTTATGCTTGGTTGGGAATTTGATAAATCATTTGGTGAGTTTGCTTGAAAAAATTGTCCTTTTATCTTATTTGCAAGAATACATAGAAATCAATATGCATTAGGGTGTTTTCTTTTATAAAAATAAAAAATCAAGATACTCTTCTCCCTATCATAAATAGGATTCATCGAAAGGAAAATTGTTCAAATTTCATCCCTTTGCATCCTTTTGGAGCTGAGTCTTTTCACATCATAAGTTTCACTTCCACGCAACCTTTTTGACTAAAGAACAACCTTAAAAATGAACATGCGTTAATAAAATTAACTAGCATTTTTATTTTCTAAGAACACTAAAAATAGTCTATGTATAGGGTCTTTGGACTAAGATAAGTGAGTAAATTGTCCAAGACTACCAAAAAAAACCATAGAATATTAAAGAGTGCTTAAATACAATTTTCGTATCGGCATAGTCAGGACCCCCCTCTCATAGAAGGGTTACAGAAGGGAGAGTACCCCTCTGAGGCTTAACCAAATGTAGTGGAATGATAGTATATTGGGGATTCTTCTTGAGAATCGTTTGTTACCATTTGTTCTTGGAACTTTTTGAATCTTGAATCTGTTTGGGTCCTCTGAAGGTTTTTTTGGTCCTCTTGTTTTCAGTCCTCTTCAGGAATTTTGAACTTGATATCCTTCCCATACTGTTGGACCCGACTATCGACTATAATAGCTCAGAGGCTGACTACGATTTGGTGACCTTAGATGCAATAATATTTAGGGATATTACACAAGGTGACAGCGAAGGGGATTATTCATTGTACCTGGATTAGATGTTGCTCAAACTCACTTAGGATCCTTGGAGGACAACCCATGGATAAACTATCGGAAATCTTGCACCAAGGTGTAAGTATGTTAAGAAGGTCACCAACGTAACTAATACACCCACTTATCCCTGCCCCTTCTCACATGTTCCCATGATGTTGGATTTTATCACAATCTAGTGATCTCATGGCAAGAAGATTTGGTTTGTTTGTTTGTTTGACTTCTAGATTTTCTAGCGCGTGTTGCTTCTTTTTTTTAGTCGGCCTTAGGATTGTAATTTTCATATATAAATCTTGGCTGATCAAAACTTGTGTAGGTATCGGAGGATGCTAGGTTTTCCTCCACTACATTACTAAATTTTACCTCCCAACTCACCCAAAATATCACCTTGATGAGGAAAACCACTCTGAGGCCAGAAGTGTTGTTACTCCCTTGCTTGAACACCCAGAAGAAGATAAATTTTGAGAGGGTTTTGTACTACCTGCAAATCCACCCTTGACTGACTCTTTCGGTCCCCTTCTTCTTCAGGTAAACTCTGTCAAAGAACCTAAACTTGGTACCGATTACTAGCATCTACCCATTGTACCCTGTGAAGATGTCGTGAACATGGAAACCCAACAGATCTATTTATCAAATGGTTACATCACACCACCAAGGGTTTCGGGTCCATCTGACCCTATGCAAACCCCTGAACAATCCCACGATATCCTCACTAGAGTAGATACAATCATAGACTCTACTTTCAAACTCTTGCAACTAGATCAATCACATGCTTCTTCACACACCCCTCACCCCCCCATATCTAGTATCTCCCATATATTCCAAAAAAATTTCCCCCATTCCTCCCCCATTCACTCTATGCAACAACCAACTCAGCCAAATTTCTCCACAACCTAAACATCAACAGTGACATTTGTATCATATCTTTTCCCCACCATTGTACAACCACCTTCAAGAATAGAACCTTCTACACCCCCCACTGGGGGGAATCATTTTTTTACCCCATTATTCTTAGGAGGCAATCCCAACCTCTTTGCACATCAACCTTCATTGGATGGATTACCTCCCCAAGGAAGCCAACTAATGGGTTTTGGCCAACAAATATCCATGAGCCAGCCTTTCACTGGGGGACAATGCCTGTACCCAGGACAAATGTCCAACCAACATCTTATCGAGGGTCAACCCTCGACTTTCAGATCCTTTTTTACATGGGAATTTTGTACTATCGAGATCCAACCTTTACTTGGCTGGGGTAAACCACCCAATGGGGGAAACCCCCAGTTTCAAGGCCATATTCACTCTGGGGGCACAAATCAACTTGGGGGGAAACCCCCAACTATCAGACAACACCTATCATGGGGCCAAACTATTCCCTCTACCACTAGCCTACTATATGGCCACCCATACCTAAGAATAGATAATACGGTATGGAATCGACCTCCACAACCAGAAGCACCCCCTGGAGGCCCACCCTATGGTGGAGGACCTCATGGCGAACCTCTAGCGGACCATACAATGGTGGGGGGGGACCACCCTATGGAATCATATCTCTTGGAGGACCACCATATTGTGGAGGACCTCCCTATGGAGGAGTACCCCCCGAAGGACCCCCCTATGGAGGCGAACCTCCTAGGGGACCACCTTATGGAGGAGCACCACCCTATGGTGGAGGACCCCCTAGCAGACCACCTTATATAGGAGGACCTCCATAACAACACCCATATGGAGGACCACATAATCCACCTCCCTAGGTCAAGATACAACTTATATTTTTGGAAACTTTAGATTTTCCTGATCTTTCAAGGATGACTAATGATTTCATATGACATTCCCCTTTCTGGCCCCCCATTCTTGCCAAACTCCCTTCCGATATTCCCAAGTTTGATGGAAAGCCTAGAGAATATCTATACAATCACGTGATGAATTTCCACCTATGGTGTTCTTCGAGCTCCTTGATGGATGATTTCATCCGATTATGACTTTTCCAATGAACTCTTATAGGATCCACAGCCAAATGGTATATAGAACTGTTGCAAAACTCCTTTAACAAATTTAATTCCCTTGCTATGGAATTCTTGACACAATTCCAATTACTGATTAGATAGGAAACCGATACTGATATTTTAACATCATTATTCCAATCGACCTCTACCCATATCTCTAATCACAATCATGAGTGGATACATCGAGGATGACTAATCAAAGCCACAATCCCAGACCAACTATTAGTTGATTGGTTACCAAGTCTCTTTTTCCACCTATCGCTCGATATGTCATCATGGGAGGCATCATTATAGAGGAACAAGCCATATCTCATGCCCAATATCTAGATTTAGTATATTCTCAGTCCGACACTTTATACAACTTGATTCCCCATGCTCCTTGGCCATCAAATGACCCAACCAAACCATCACCTAGATCCCATGTTGATCATATGATCGGTCATGTTTCTACTAATTCATCTAGTCAGATGACTGGGAAACACAAACCATTAAATAAAGCTACCAATCTGAGTTCATATGTCCACACAAGATCTCCAACAAATCCCCCTTCCCAAACTTTTGAGGTTAATTCGGTGCAATCCACTGCACCCAAAAACCTGTAGCCATCCAGAGGAAAAAATAAGGGTAACAATAATAAGAAAATGAAAAATTCTTATGATAATTTGTACCCCAAGACACAAAAAAACAATGTTGAGGGTAAACCTAAAAGAAAGGTCAAATATCCCTACATGATTTGTAAATAGGATCATTTCACCAAAGATTGTCCTCGTCTCACTGAAATCCATCAATATATTGAATGAGGCCCATCCTCTTCTACATGTGCAGTGTTAACAAACCCTTTTCCCCCCAGCAACAACAACTGGTTGTGCAAACACAACCACCCCCACTTGGGGACAACCCTGATTCCTCAACTGCCAATATCTTCATGGTTAAATCCATGACATTATCCACTAGAACTAAGAATTATGACTCTCAGGATGGGAATCCTCCATCAGAAGATCCTCTTGTTCCTACTCCGCCCAATGGCCCTCTCACTCTCAAGAAACCAAATATAGAACCTACTTTTCTCCCTACAAAAGAGGTACTTCGTCGAACAACACATAACCCTAACGCTCGATGAACCCAACACTATAGTATAGTGGAGGATCTTTCTCAAGCCCCATGTGCCATGTCTTTCCTCGAAGTACTGCAAATTTTTCCAACCCAAAAAAAATATTTATTAACATCCATTGGGGGAATTGATCCCTTAGAGTAAAAAATTATCTCTTTTAACGTTGACCAAAGTGAACCTCACCTTTCACACCAACTTTCATTACAAATCACCGTTCGTTCACTTAAAAAAAAAAAATTTTTGAACCATGATCGATGAAGGTACAACCACTTGTATTATGTTAATGACTTGTTGGAAAGCCTTAGGCTCTCCACAACTTACTACATCGGAAGCCATCTTGAAGGCCTTTGATGGAAAATTTTCTAACCTCATGGTATTTTTCCCTCCCTACCAATCAAACTCGCTGGTAAAACTGCCTCCAATCTCGACTACAATCTCCTTTTAGGTCGTACTTGTTTTTATGTTATGAAGGAAGTGGCATCCTCTGTCTTTCAAATTATTTTCTTTTCCCACCAAGGAAAGATACTACAATATACCAACTTGATTATTGTACACCCGACGTGTGACTTAACCCCAACACAAATGTACCATTCATAGGTGAGTCAACACCCGAATATGAGAGTATCGGTGTAGGCCTCTATATAACCCTTATGGGAACCTTCCCTTTACCTGCATCTGATACCTCTCAAATATATTTGATCAATATGATCTCTAAATTTTGTGGTAAATCACTTGTTTCTCTCAACCCTTTGGGTAATTCCTCACTATTCCAATATCGAATACTTCATAGCTTCCATGCCTTTATCCCCAGTTTAATTATGATATTCAGTCATCCAGAAATTAAAAAAATATGCTAAGACTAATTATAAACTCCTACTGGATGTGGAGCTAGATTGGTTTTCCTCTCCTTATTCGGTTACCCCTAAACATTTCAAGGATGACTTACTAGATTTTGTCTTCCCGTCCGATGAATCTATAATGGAAGTCATGTCTCTTCAAGACTGACCTTGGGAAGACCATCACCACCAATCATCTTTCCTTCCCAATCAAGAGAGGATATAAACACATTTTGGCCCTCGACCAATTTTTGGAGAACCTTGGTTGTGTTTGACCATTTTTGGGAATTCGACAGGCTGGTCGAATATGAAATGCCAAGCAAAGCAGAGATCGCGGGATATCAACTCCTTTTGCAGGATTTTTTGGTTTAGGGTTTATGTAACAGGTATGGTATGTTAGCCCATGGTTCTTACCCATGTTTAAGCCCAATTTGGAATGTATAAATAGATATCTAGGCGATGTAAGAAGTACTATATCTAGTAGAGCTAAGTGTGTTATGCTAAGTGCAAGTGATTCTAAGAGGCTTTGTGCATATTGTATGTTGAGACTTGCAGAGCTAAGTGCAAGTCATATGTACTGCTTTGTGCACAGACTGTGTAAGGCTCTATGCCTAGATATACTTGGGGAAGGAGGATCTGGCAAGGTGCACACAGATCTCCTGTCCTATGCGGAGTTGGTTTTGAGGATCGATGCATGTAAGAAGATTAAAAGAAGATAATAAAGAAGACAAAGAGTTGGTGGACGTAGCCCCACGCTGGGGGTGAACCACGTATATCCTATGTTGTGGTTTCTTTTTATGATTGATGTGATTTATTCTTAGTGTTTTAATATTTATGAATGTTAGATATATATGATGTAGTAGCTTAGTGCTTAATATCATGAATGAATGCTAGATATATTTGATGCTATGTGCTGAATGGTTAGATGTGTTGGATCTTGGTTTTTACTATGTTGTTCTATAATTAGGGTTTTACCTGCGATGTGAATAAGGGTTAAATACTAATGAATGATAACTGCTAAGTTCTTGGTTAAGTATTGTGATCATAGATCTGTGTCCCACCTAGGTTGTAGACACGTGAGTCATGCAAACCCCCTGCCTCTACCTCGGGTGAGACTTCATCTGCTTCACAGGTGTTGATGAAAGGGTTAGTAGTTAGGGTTTTTTTGGTGCATGGTTGAAGTGTTGAACCCTGGGTCTGCCCCTGTCCCAACAAATGGTTCCATTGTAAGGACTTGAAACTGTGATTGCTAGGAACTAAAGAAAAGATAAATCTCTATGCATAGATCTGTTTCTATAGTCTTCAATATTCTACTTGACTTGTGAATATATATGCTAAGAAAGGAACCAGATCTGAAGAAAAGAGGTAAGATCTTAAAGCTTTGTGCTCTGATAAAGGTAATATAAGTGGACTTTTTTTTTTCCGAAAGAATGGATCTAGGTATGTTTGATAGATTTTTTCCTAGCCTGAAAACTAGGGTACAACTAGCAAAAATAATATATGATATGAATAGATCTGATAGAAATAGTGAAAGATATGTTATTCCTATGCATTAAGAGAAATTTTGGACTAACAAGTGGATGCAGGATCCTAGAAAGAATTATTTTTTGGTCCAGCACTGTGATCCCAGTGTGCAGTACATGAAGGTTGGGGATTGTTTAAGAGAAAGAGAGGATTGACTCTTTGTTATAGTTGCAGAAGACCGGGACATATTGCTAAGGAATGACTTGGTAGAGGTCATGTTTTCCTTTGTTGTAAAGCTATTGGACATGAAGTTTTGTATTTCCCTATAATGATTGCTAAAGTTGAGAAGATGAACATACAACAAGAAAACCATGAGGAAGGTCAAGAGACTAAGAATATGATAAAGAACCAAAAAGAATTAGAGGCTATATTATTGCAGATGAAAAAAACACCGAATGATCACAGAGACATCAATGTATCAGAGATATTAAAAGAGAAAGAGTGCATAGAAACAAGAATAGGAGACTTCAACATAGATTGTGTATTGGATGCAGAAACACAGGTGAACATTATGCCAGAAAGTACTTGGGAAATTTTGGGAAAGCCTACTATGGTTCCTTCATTGGGAGGAATAGGTTTGTTTAAAGGAAAGATGATAACCCTATGTGGAAGACTTACACAGGTACCTATGATTTCTCATGGAACATCGACAGAAGAAGAATTCGAGGTCATTAAGTTTGTTGAGAACAACGCTCCTTTTTCAATTTTGTTAGGAAGACTTGGATTGAGAGAGATCAGATCCAAAGGAAAGAAGAAGAGGAAGCTATAGAACAAAAAAAGAAAGAATTAAGGGATTTCATGGCTAGGAGAATAGCGCGCTTAATAGAATAACAAGAGGACAAGTCAAAGTAACTAAGGGATAGAGACCTAGTTGTCGAAGTTGAAAGAACGCAAGAAGAATTAAAGAACTTATCCATGCAGGAGACTAGAGCACCTACTCCAGTAAGAGAAGAAGTATTATCCTCGAACCCTGTGAAAGACCCTCAGCAGTGCGAAGTTACTATGCCAAGAGGAGATAAGAACAAGAATGGAAAGAGGAATCCAGAGATGCATATCACAGGAAATAAAGAAAGAAATCTTAGTAAGAAGAAAGAAAAGCTAGAAAAATTGTAGGAGGTTCCAAAGAGGACTTCACAGAAGGAAGATTTGCAAAACTTGAACCTCGCTGGAATAGCAGAACAATGCATATTGGCACTTTGCCATGATGAATAAATATGACCATTGGAGGCATCCAAACCATTAGAACGATGCTCCAGAATGGATAGAAATGCAGTTATTGCCGGAACATTCACCATTAGACCATTAGAACCATGCCATAACAAATGTATTGAGGCATTCCTGCCCATTGGAGGAATCCATTACGATGTTATCTATTTAACCCGTTGAATGTCTTACCATAGACACTTTTGCAAAATGTGATTATCCAAGCCCACAAAGAACTAGTTTCTTTCACGTAGTGCTTAATGTAACCTCACCACCCATTCTTCTTACCTTGAGCGTTTATCCACCTACCCAATATATCTGATCTCGAGCATGTATGTTGGATGACTTGTGTGTAGTAGAGAAATATGTCGAAGAGATTTTGATGGACCTCATGGTTGAGAAGGTCATGTCCACAAGATAACATGCCTCATCAATGAGAGGAGTACAAGCATCCCCATCAACTGGATGTCATAGGAGACTTCACCAGATTCACCTAAAGAAGGAGGAGGTTATGAAGTAGACAAAGAAGAGGATGAAGGGGAAGAAGAGGGTGAAGTGACACCACCTAAAGATCCCCTTATAGAGGCCGAGAAATCAAAAAAAAGAAAGGTTTCTCCAAAGAAACCCTTAGCGTGGAAGAAGTCATGCACCTGTAAAACTCACTTACAGACTGTACTTATGGTGGATGATATTGACCTCAACATTGTCGCTATATAAAACACATCGAAGGAAATTTTGCAGCAAAGTGAAGCCAAACAGGAGACAATGTATGACAGGATCGAGGCAGAGCTCAAAGGGGTACAACATGATCTTTATTTGAGTCACGCAGTGTCTACTGCACCATTTTCATCACAATGCATAGAAGTAGGAGATGAACCTGCCCAACTACAAAAATTAGCAGATGCGACAGAAGCTCACCTTCGTTGGGTCCAAGGAGAAAAATAATAGGCCAAAGAGGCATTGAAGAAAGCAAAGGAGGAAGCCCTAGAGCAGTGTTGAGTTGCGCAGCAAGAGAAAGATGATCTCTAGGTGAAGTTTGTAGAGGATAGAGCATATATCCAAAAGGAAAAAGAATAGCCACTCAGGGAGAATATTGGATTTAAAGAAGCAATCACTAGAGAAATTTTCTCTGTGTCAGGCCTAGCACAGATGGAAGAGGATACAACTAAGAGCCAAGTGGGGAAGCTCGTTGAAGCTATCCAATAGCTCCAAGAATGAGTAGCAGAACTGGAATCGCAAGCATTGTCGAGCACTCTACAGGAAGT
>JASDQU010026157.1:16767-29685 GCA_032191745.1 Picea mariana | reverse complement strand
TTGGGATGACAAATATATACAAACACAAAAGAATTTGTTAACAAACCTTTGTTTAGGGGAAGCCACAAGAACCAAACCAAAATTCTGGCATTATATAAAGACTGCTCTTTCTCATATCCTTAGAAATAAAAAAATGTTTTGATCCTTGACGAATCTTCAATAATCTTAAAGTAGGTGAGGAACTTAGTGATTTTGCAAAACTCTAACCTTTCTAAAATGATCACAAGAATCCAAGGGTTTGCAAATTGTTTCACTCCCATCGATTTTGTTCCATGTTAATACATACTTTATTAGACTTACATTTGGTTACATAAGAGGTGTCACTTTACAAAGTGTTACTTTTTTTTCTTTTCTTTTTTATTTATACTTAAAAAAAAACATAACCTCTAATGGGAGTGGGCATTAATCTCCCATTAATCAATAAGTATTTTGTGTTTTCTTATTTTTGGAATATTTTGGAGTAAGTTGGTGAGTTGTTTTTTTTTTTTAAATATTATGGAGTAAGTGGGTGAGTATAATGGAGGTGGGTTGAGTATAAAAGTATTTTCCTGTTTATCTAAATTTAATTCCTACAAGTAAAATGTTGAATTTTTTAAATATTTTGATTGTATAGAAAAAGTTATTTAAATTATTTGAAAATATATATTATAATTATATTAAATTAAACTATATAGAAAGAGTTATTGATGTTTAGTGTTGGATCACTGAGAGGGGGGTGAATCAGTAATGAACAATTATATCAATTATTAATCCTTTAAACCACAAAGTATGTTCATTTAAATATTCAACCATGTTCATCTATTCATCATCAATATCTTACTGTATCGTAAGCATTAACATTCATCAGTACATAATAAACAATAACAAACACATCCACCCAATGCGGGAGAAAACCACAAAATGTTTTTCTTATATGTAAGAATTACATTCAAGGAAGCACCAACTTCCAATTCTCCAGCTGCAACTAGAAGGAGGCTTCGACCCCCTAGTTTCTCAGGCTATAACCTGAGGGAAGCTCCAACTCCCCAATTATCTGGCTACAACCAGAAGGAGGCTACAACCTGAGGGAAGCTTCAACTCCCCAATTATTTGGCAACAACCAAAAGGAGCCTACAACCCCCTATGTTCTCCATCTACAACCGAAAGGTGGATACAACCACCTATCCTTGCCCTGTCCAACCACCCTAAAATATAAGTAGAATGATGGAACCGATGTCACACTATCACTCTGAGATATATTGTTGGAAACATATACCAATCAACTTGCAAAAAACAACCTGTACCAAACAACCTGTAATTAACCTTTACCAATAACTTGTAAACAACATGTACCAATAACATGCGCCAACATGTACCATGCATCAACCTGTACCATAAACAAGTGCATAAACCATGCACCAAACATGTGCAAATAACATGTCACAAAAACATGTACAAACAACCTATCACAATAGCTTGTCTCATCAATCTTATCAACCAAATCTGATCTACTTACCAAGATCAATCACCAAGACAACTCTCAACCATATGCACAATATCACCAAGATGTGCATCAACCAAGCATATCACAACAACTCATAATCATCACCAAGATCAATATGTGCTTCTAACAATATACCAAGACAAGTATGCTACATCATCCATAAACCATGTGTCAACAATACTATTAACAAGTGCCTCCAACCATGTACCGAGTATGTACCAATCATGCATCAACTACACATCAATTGTGACTTGTCAAAATGTACCAACATCATCAACTATACACCTCATGTATGTGCCAACTCATCAACTACTTGTCTCAACCTTGTACCCAACATGTACCTCAACCATATACCAATATAACCATCAAAAGTTCTCTAGCAATACATCACACTATACATTACCAAATACCATAAACCTCACTTTTATGTAGCCTCAAGGATGTATCATTCATAATCCAATCATATACCAAGACCACTAACAAGTGTCTCTCACAATGCACCACAAGATATGCCAATAAATCAAATTAAGTGCACTAACAATATACTTCAATAGATCTGCCTCAAAACCATTCTACAACAAGCCCTAAACTTCTAAGAGGACATCCAGCAGATTTACAAGGCAAACCCTCAACCAGATTCATAAGTTCAACACTACACATATGAAAACCGTACATTTTTTCTTCTTGTAGCTTTCTCCTGCCACGGTTTTCCTGCCGAGATTTTTCTGCCGCACTTTTTCTACCGCGGTTTTTTTGCCGCACTTTTTCTACCGCACTTTTCTTGCCGCAATTTTTTTGCTGCACTTTTTCTACCGCACTTTACTCTATCAATAATACTTGCCCAAATAACCTTTCACAAAATAGATATTCAATAGGTGTTAATGGGAGAGCCTTTGTCTCTTATTTATAATTCCATGTAGTTTTCTCAAGGGGTTACCTTCTAACTAACTTAACCCACACCTTCTTTTAGGACTAACCCACTTCTAACCACTTGTCCACTTCTAGCTCACTTTGCTACACTTAACTTAACCGCTTTGGCACAAATAGTGAGTTCTCCACTTTTAGTGGCAACTGAATTTATTATTTAATTAATTTATTTTGCAACCACTTTGACTTATCCATAAATAGTAAACTCACCACTTCTTGTTGCAACCACTGTATTATTTAAATGCTTTCTCTTTGCAACCACTTTGACTACTTTATTATATAAATAATTTCTCTTTACTCGTCACAACTTCTTGTTGCAACTAACTATTCAATTCATAACTTATTTTCGATTAACTAACTTCTTGTTGCAACCACTTTATTATTTAATTTATTTCTTGGTCAACCACTTTGACTATTCAATCTTCTCATCACAACTACTTTACCATAATTACCAAACTCACAACTTCTTGTTGCAACTAATTTATTTTTAATTATTTTCTTAATGCAACAATTATACCTATGATTAACTCTTAGTTTCACCCACTTTGACTAGTCAACTTCTTCTAAGAGTTTCTAGAATAATTTGAATTCTTTGACCTTTCAGGAGCTTCTAGATAACTCATGAGGGTTCTCCAACTTCACAAGGCCATAACTCTCTAACCATGAGGAGTTATGTGACATTCCACATATCACTGGAAATGGCATGACATGTACTATCCATCTAAAATAGTCTTACCAACATATACATTGATCTTCATTACATTATTCCTCAACCAAACTTGGGTTTCTTACCCATACCTCTAGAGCTACCAGACATACTCAAGGGTCAACATCAATCTTTAACAGTTGACATCAATCTACAATATCACTCTCCAAAGGTTGACATCAATGACAACCAACAATCCAAACCCATTTTCCATCAATCTAAACCAATTGTCTGACATTTAAATTGTTGTAACGGATAACAATCAACATTTTATAATAATGTTTTATCAAGTATAGTAATTAGTTGTGATTAATCAAATTTAAAATAATATAAAATAGATAAATATGTAAGTGTGTAACTCTCGTTCTCCCCTCAATGGTCATCTCCTTCCCTTTAAATACTATGCCTCGACACTCTTTTCTAACATCTCATAGCTTCAATTGTCCCTAATGATGGGTGGAGTGTCCACTCAAAACGTTGGGCATTTCAAAACTTCTAACATAGTGTTTTCTAGAAAGCTCAAGCTCATACAAAATAAATACATATACATGTCTTTTTAAGTAAAAACAAAACATTTCAATTTAATATAAAACATTTTTTATGTGAATATGGATTTTTAATTTACACACACACACACGTAAAACTCAATAAATTATATTGTTGAAAAATAATGTTATATATAAACATATATGATATTAAATTACCTTTTCATGCACACATAAGTGAATAAAATCCCAAGACTATGACATGCGTTCAAATCTAATTGGGCATGCCCTCTTCTAGGTTGGTGGTGTCATATGTGGCAAGAAGGTTAGGCCCTCCTAGATAAAAATTCTGGTATATTGAATTATCTTTTGTATTCAATCTTAGTCCAAGAAATTAATGTACTTTGTGTTGGTGGGGGGTCAACACCCTCTTCTAACATTAAATATAGGTGGGGAGGAAAATTTATTTTTGTTGTACTGTCTAATGATCAATGCACTCTGATTTAAAAATATGTAGTGTAATGTCCCATTTTTTACCCTTTGTATACATTAGATCAAATCATGTATAAATTTTAAATAAGTGGCGATGATGGTGCGATTAAATCCATATGAGCTTAAGTAAATGACCCCATGTATAAATTATGTAAATGTGTTTGTATGGATTCCTAGTGTGAAGCTCAAAGCTACAGATTGACTAATAAATAACTAGGCATGTATTGTAGTAAATATACTTATAGGGATTGTGTGGTAGATTTGCCATGCCAAACTCAAGCTATGTAAATAATAATGTTGGAATATAATATAATGATCCAAGGCAAGATGGATACAAAGAGCACAAGAGGGGCTATGATTCTACTATAGGGGAAGAGAAAAAGGAGGGGTTTTGTGGGAATCAATCCTTTATTTCCAAGTGCTCATCCCTTTTCCATCATGTGCCTTATTTAATGTATGTCTATTGTGACCCTTGACTTACATACCAATCATTGAATGCATGTGTTGGTTGTTGAGGAAAGTCTATTTCCCATAGTTATGGAGATGCGGGGTTGGTGTTGGACATAATTGTCATTGATGTCAACATGAGAAGTACATAATCAGAAGTCCAAAGCTCTGGAAGAAGAATGAACTGTTGATCACAATAGGATCAACAATCCGATGATGTTCAGAAAGGTTAGCGCATGAAGAAATATCTAAAGGAAGAACATAGTGTAGAATATGTAATCAGGATTAGTGGAAGGATTGTACAGTTGATCAAATGCACAGAAATGGTGAGAAGACTCAGCAACCATCCGATCACTGCGAAAACAACAGTTGTCGTTTGATCAGAAGTTGATCGTGGGCTTAAGGGTCGCGAGAGGATCATGACCATCGAAAAGGATGAGAGTTTGACTATCCATATACCTGTCGACCGTGGGATCAAACCCAAGTTCTTGTTGAAGCAGTCGAATCATTTTCAAGTAGAAGGAATGTTGGATGATTGGTCAAAACGACTGTATTAAGTTGTGACCGTCGAATGCACAAGCGCATGAATCAACAATCGTTAGATCCAGGTAAGGTGCACCCACCTTAATACGTTGGTGAGAAGTGAGAGTGGCTTTAGGGGGCCCATGCGAACCACTCCATTCTGGACCCCCCTCCCCTTCATTAAAGGTAGAATGGAAAGGGGGGTCCGGAATCCAACCTAAACTGTTGATCTAATCTCCTTGATCTCTGTCATCCAAGACTTGTGTGTCCAATTCCAAACCCCCCCCCCCCNTTAAAGATAGTATGGCAAGGGGGGTCCAGAATCGAACATCAACCACAGATCTAGATGCGCAAATCCTAGCCGCCCGAATCAGCCTTCTTCTCAATGGTTGATTAAGTCCTAGCCGTGGGATGAAGGAATGTAAGGATCAAAATAAGCCATTGATCTGTCTTCGTAAAACCAATGTGAGTCGTCCGATCATTTCGACGATATCGTCTTCAAGAGATTTGACATGTGAGTCTCGAAGACTCGAATGGCTAAAATAACAAAACCCCAACAACCATCCATATATGTGGGTGATTGAATCATGACCGTTGATTCTAAAGTGCTCAAAACAAGCATTTGGTCTAGCACTTGGTCACCACGGTTGGTCGTATGGTTCCAAGATATATTCAGAAATTTCATGACCGGGAGTTTGGTAATATAGTGGAGTCACGAAGACTTGAATGACAAAGTCCCGAAACCCCGTAAGCCGCTCTTCTCAATGAGCAATTAAATCCTAACCCTTGATTTTAAAGAAGCGCTCAAGCGCTTGTTTGGTCTATTGCCTAAGCATGAGGTCACCGCCGTTGGTCATATGCTATAAGCATCTTACTATACATCATTGTAGTTCGTAAAGCCTATGGTCTTATGGCATGGTCATATGTAATGGCTTGAAGGAAGTGCCTCTGAAGTATCTGGTCTCTATGAAATTGACAGAGATCCGTGAACAAATTCAATGGATAAAGTTGATTCATGTTGTGATCAATTTATGAAAGGCATTCATGTTAAAGACAATTAAAATATGATTATGGTTAATTCATCTTAAGAGGTTTGAACCACTAAACATACAACAATTGCGATTGATTAATCAAAGAGGCACGATGGTCAAAGAATGGACCAATACACAATCATGATTAAAAGAGAATAAATCATGCAAATATGAATAAAGAATAAAAAGAAAAATGATATTAATTAAAGTTGAGATTATCATTTTAATGAAAAGGTACAATGGTTCAAATAAAGGGACACATTTTTTTAAAATTTCACACCAGTTTGAAGATTATATAAACAAGAAAAATTGGTGAGAAGAAAGTGTCTCTACAGTCTAGAAAAGAACATCAAAAGATGAAGCAGATTCCAGGAAGAAAAGCTAATACCTATGCATTAAGGGTGGTTGGGTGGTGCAAGGGCAGGTTGATGCCTGCAGAGGGAGTTGGTGCTTCCTTGTCAGTTGTAGCTGACTAAATAGGGGGTCGTAGCCTCCTACTAGTTGGTGTTGGTGAACAGAGGGAGTTGGTGCTTCCTTGTCAGTTGTAGCTGACTAAATAGGGGGTCGTAGCCTCCTACCAGTTGGTGCTGGTAAACCAGGGCGTGGGTGCATCCTGATCAGTTGGTGTTGATCAAAGAGGAAGTACATATGCCTTCTATGTAACATGTAAAACAAATTTTGCAGTTAACAGAAAAGAATTTGTGGTTTTTCCCATTTGGGTTCCACGATAAAGTACTATGTCAAAATTCTATTTGCATTAATAAAAGAAAAATTGATATAATTATTGTGTCACTGATTCACCCCCCCTCTCAGTGACATGATATGATTCTACAGTTGGATACAATATGCATGGGATAATGTGTAAGCAATACTTGTTGGGTATATGTTATATTCTTTGCATGTGTGTGTGTGGGTGCGTCAGATTCGACAACTACGTCTGATGATCCCTCTAGTAGTGCCCTTTGTGTCGTGTGTGTCAGGCGCTTCCTAGGGGGGTCCCAGGGGGGGGTAGGTATGGTCCCCCTGGTTATGTGAAGCATTCAGCACCAGGCGGTAGCCCGAGGCTGACAGGGTTCAGGGCAGCGGCCCGAAATTTGTTTTTAGCGGTTTTTGCTATTTTTAGCGGTTTTGTAAATTAATCCCAGATTAAGGGTGTTACAAGGGAAAAAATATCTATGGCCAAGGGTAAACCATAACAAACAGGTATGACTGCAGAAATCAACTCGATTCCAACATGTGCTATATAAACTAATGTGCAATACGAGGAAGAAGCCTACCTCAATCCAATCGTTTGATGTCGTTCCACCGTTGAGCACTTTGACCTAAAGCCTTACACCTGCAAGAAGTTCTCGACAAACAAGCAATGCAAGTATATAGCGACAATATATAAAATGAGTTAGCACATTAGATAACACAATCCGTTAATGAACATTACAAACATGCCCATGGATAATCATATATTTGAAAGATATCAATAGGACGAGAAAGGAGTATTTCTATTAATAATTGATCAACAAAAGTATCAACAATACAGACTTTCGTGTCGGCACGGTTCGAAACCAAGAAACCAAGTTCCTTCCAACTGGGTCTCCACCACTTCAATCCTCCACCAAAGGCAATCTCATAGCAAAGAGATAAAGATATTCTCTTGACAATAAGGGAAGAGCTTGGGGGCTGAACATTGTGTTGAGACTTGAGGGACAAAGGGATGCAGACTCAATATGAAGTAATTCCTCTAGAGTAACTTTTCTCTCAAAGTTGAATGCTTTCTCTCTCTTTTTCCATAGCTCAAAATTGTGCTCTTATAGCCTCCATAATGCAACTAAAGGGCCGAGTTGGAACGTTTCCAGTATATGGAAGGCCAAAGATCAAAGATCTTCTATCATGACATGGAAACCTGACCTCATTTTGTATTTTCTGGCACAAATCCCAATATACACTAGATGTAGTGGAGCATCAAGCATATACGCATCTTGCAAAGCAGTTAGGGAGCGTATATGTGGAAAAATATATATTTTTGGCTCTGGATTTATCAAAAATGGGTTTGATAAGTCTGCATATGGAAATGGAAAAAGGCCCTCTGTGCAAGATAGCAATGGTGAGGAAAATCTTGCTATAACAGATGCCCCCTATTGTGTGATATCAGAGGAGTATCTGCGAAGGCCAAAATACATTATAAATAACCTAGAAGTGGAGTGGTAGAGAACCAGTTGGACGAACTCAATTGCTCATTACATTATGTACTAACTTTACATACATGGCTGCCAAGAATATAATGCATATCCATGTGGAAAATATACCAACAAGTGTTCATGGCCATGAGTAGGCAAATATAAATGTGGTTACATGCCAATAGTTGTCATAGTCACGAACAAGGCTCAGTGAAGCCAGTCTCAAAATCAATCTAAAGATATTTGTATACCAAGGAGTACAATCTAATCTCCCATGATCGCTGAAGTCAAATAGATACTGGTCCGACGAAATGGAAACAACAGCTCAAGAAAGCTGTGTCTACAAAGTGATGTCTTCAAGTCTTCAATACAATCTGCCAATGGTGCAAGTCTACAACATGTGAATAAATGAGTTGAGATCAAACATGATGAGACATCGTTTGATTATCGGTCATTGAGGTATACCGTTAACAAATGCAAGACAGCCTACCAATGATGAAAGTAGGTATCAAGGCACCGAGTACATCTCTACAAATGTGAATGAAGGAGTTGGTGTCGAACATTTGAGAGATCCATTGATCAAGAGACACTAATGTATTCCCATTTGTCAATGGCGAGAGAGCCTGCCACTAATGACTGCAAACCTCAAGGTACTCATAAAACTCTAAGTCTCGTATCCAAAATACATGAGCTAAAGTCGATGGAAAGAGACCCACTGAAAGGAGAGCATTAAGGCATCTCTCATTAGTCAGCATGAGGAACAAAGAAGGAGCTTCATGATTTGGTGGAGATCGGACGAAGAACATGTTCATGAACCAACGACCCTGTGCATCTTTCACGTGTGCCAAACGCAAGTGGTACACGAAAAAGACCCCCTGAATAGCAGCCAATGGTGAAAACTGCTGACAAAGGCGAGGAAACCACCAATAAGGCTAATGGCATCCAAGACACTGCATGAATCCCAAAGTTTGAATAGATGTCTTGTTGTTGAATACAAGGGAAACCACCCAGTCAACAACCCATGATGAAATGTTGATTGATGGGTTCAAGGTGACTTACCAATGATGAAAGTAGGGCCAGGGTGCATCATAAGACCAAAGTATCATGTGATTCTGAGACAAACTGAGGGTATGGCCGACATGAAAAGTCAAGATTTCTTAAGAGTCGCTAACACAGGTTTATAGAATTCCTTTGAACAAGAGCATGAGACATACGGTGGACTCTGGCAGCATAGGCTTGATGATTTGACGATTAGATGTAGTAGGCATCCATAATGTTCTCTATAGTGGATGGAAGATTAACTAGTCGGTAGAGAAAATTCTGTAACGAGATCAGCTTCCTAAGGCCATGCTAAACCCAAAATTATGATGACGCAAGGACTTAATAACTTTGTGCTCTGTTCAAAGGTGACACGTCTGCTGCCAATTACAATATAGTACTCCCTTCCTACCTGTCTTTTTTTGTTTTTTCATAACAAGTGAATGCTATGATATAGAGGAGGGAACGAGTGTCGCAAGTAAGAAAAACTAGTTCCATCAGTGGACTGTACCTATGCTCAATGCAAGGAAATGCATGCGGGAGATGGACACTCAGGGTGATGTTCCCTCCAGGGTATAGGGTGTCAAATTGTGAAGGATATAGACAAGGCTCTGCTTGGTTGAGGATGCAAAATACTTGGGCCATGGTTTATAATGCAATGCAAGAATCGGCTAAAGGCTCAATACTGCAAGCAACTGCATGAGATGTAATCACAATTTAACGCCAAAAAAATTCCTTTTTTATATCTTTTAGTCTACTTGGTGTGAAAAAGGGGTAAACTTGTGCCAAATAGACGTCTTTTCAAATCCAATTTACGAGTGTGAAAAAGACAAGTTCACTTGGTGATCTTTTCCATTTTTGATAGCGAGTCAGAAAAGAGATTAACTAAGACTCATGATCTTTCAAATCCAATTTTAACAAGTGTGAAAGGGACAAATCACTCGGTGATCTTTTCAATTTTTAATAACGATTCAGAAAAGATCTTAACTAAGACTCATGACCTTTCAAACCCAAATTAACGAGCGTGAAAGGAACAAATCGCTCGATAATCTTTTCTCTTTTTGAACGAGTCGGAAAAGGGCTTAACTTAGACTCGTTGGGAGATTCTAGGCGGAAAGTCATAGGGGAGGCCACGGCTCTCGTGTAGACCTTTTGTGGAATGTCGGTATCTTACAAAGAACTGACACAAGCTCGGGAAGACCCAAAGCTCTCCAAGTCGAGGATGGAAACGTGCTAACAAAGGTTATCGTCTCCGTGATATATCAGATAATGTATCTTCCTGGAAAATACATATGCGAAGGCATTGGATACCCCATGAAACCACCCCAATAAAATGGAACCTCGTCAAGACTTGGAGGGAGAGAAATCGGGAAGAGTTAAACTCTCTCTTTTTCAAAAGGTGAAGTACTAGAAATGCTAAGGACATCGCATAGAAGGTATAGAACCAGAACCAGAGGATCGACCAACAATTACATTGGCACGACTACTTCCTTAGACTTGTCACTCTCCGAGAGAAGAGTGGGATTGATCAAATATTACATCGATACGACCACTTCCTCAACCATTGGTTGAATAGGATGCGAGACAACAAGGTAAAGAGGTGCATCACCCCAAAAAATAGGAGTGTTGTTAGTTGAAGATTACATCAACATGACCGTTGGTTGAACAAGATGCGAGATAATAAGGTCAAGAGACGCATCACCCCCGAACATAGGAGAGGTGTCAATCGAAGATTGCATCGACACGACCACAGGTTGAATGGGATGTGAGACAACAAGGTCAAAGGACACATCAACCCCTAAAGGAAAAGAGGTGTCAGCCGAATATTACATCGGCATGATTGTTGTATCAACCAAAGAAGGAATGGAATGTTGTGAAAGCATAGATGCCTCAGAACCCGAAGGGCCCTTAGGTGAGCCCCACGCTTTTGGTATCCCCACAGTAAAAGGACACAAATGAGTAAGGTGACTTCCTTCACAAGTCCTGCAAAGGAATATTGGCGTACGACTGAGACGTCTAGGCTTCTCAATCATATGAATGCCCCCAACATGACTTGCAGTGGTTGGTGACATGCTCCTAGCATGACTTGCAGAGGCTAGTAGAAAATCTCCAACATGACTAGCAGAGGTTGGTGATGAATCCCCAACATGACTAGCAGAGGTTGGTGATGAATCCCCAACATGACTACCAGAGGTTGGTCGATGAATCCCCAACATGACTAGCAGAGGTTAGTGATGAATCCCCAACATGACTAGCAGAGGTTGGTGATGGATGTGCACCGTGACTAGCAGTGACTAGACATGTGCCCCTGGCATGACTTGCAGCGGCTGGTAGCAGGTCTTCAACATGACTCGCAGAGGTTGTCGACCAGTCTCCAACATGAATAGCAGCGATTGGTGATATAATTCCAGTATGACACGCAGTGACTGGACTTGTACCCCCAGCATGACTTGCAGTGGCTGGTTGTAGGTCTTCAACATGACTCGCAGAGGTTGTCGACCAATCTCCAACATGACTAGCAGCAGTTGGTGATATAATGCCAGTATGACACATAGTGACTGGACTTGTGCCCCCATCATGACTTTCAACGCCTGGTTGCAGGTCTTCAACATGAATCACAGAGGTTGTCGACCAATCTCCAACATGACTAGAAGAGGTTGGTGACATAATGCCAGTATGACACACAGTGATTGGACTTGTGGCGGTGGTTAATTGTGGAATTTGAGTCCAAGGTGCATGGAAATATTGATTTTGAGAAATTGTAGGCCAGGAAGGATCCTGGTTTACACCCTATCCCTGTCCCTATCCAACAGGATAGCATCCTCCTCCATACTGATTCATAAAGGGTTGTAAGGGCATCACCACTGAGGAAGCCGCTTGCGAAGAGAAAATGACATGACAAGGGTTACTCACGTGAGGATATATGTTGCCCCCAGATGAAACACCAGAGAATAGATGGAGGTTAGCCATGGAAAAAGTGTTCGTAGGAACCGACATGGCGGAACAAGGATAGGTGGACGAAGTGTGATAAGTAGAATGATTGCTTAATTGGGCACTTACTTCTCACATAGTGGATTCGTAGGAAGGAAGATTCCAACCTCCTACCGTAAGAGGTGTTTGAAGGATATGACTCCCACCAAACAGAGAGGGATAAGAAGGAAGCATCATTCCCCCAGACCCAAAACTTGTATTCGCATAAGGAGGCGAGACAGAGGATGGTAAGTGCGAAGACATATCAGACATACCATGAGAAAAATGATTAGAGACCCAAGGCATTGACTGAGTACCATAATTATTCATACCATTATAAAAAACGGAAGGGTCCATCCCCATGAAATGAGTAGGCATCATGGGGTGGGTAGCAGTAAATGAGGGAGCAAAAGAAACTTCGCTATCCATGATAATAGAGACTCAACACAAAATCCTATTGTCAACTAATAGTCAAAGAGCATACCAAAATTCAAATGGCCAATATGCATGCAAATGGGCTAAAGTGGTTGAGAAGCCTCCCTCACTAAAGAAGGTATGTCTCGTCCAAGAGGGACCTGAGACTCCCTGCTAAAGTTTGGAGGTAACAGAATCAGTTATAAGGGCCCTCGTAGGCTTAACAACCAGT
>JASDQU010026155.1:26495-42542 GCA_032191745.1 Picea mariana | reverse complement strand
AAGTGGTTCTTTTAGTAAAGTGACTTTTTTAATAAGGTGTACCTTCTATTATTAAAGTGACTTTATTTTCATAAAGCACTTATGTAATAAAGTGAAATTCACTTTAATTCTAAATCAAACATTTTCGAGGGAATGGATCATGACCCTTGATCTTGAAAAAGGAAAGATCTAATCTAGGCCTTTGGATCTAGGGTTGGGAAGGTGAAAAGACACTTTTGGGTGGAAAAAGTCATTTTCAGATTATAAAAGAATGCATTGGGTAGTGTGCAAGACATGTTGTGAAGACATCGAGAGGATGTTGAGAGCACATCGGGAGGAGAGTTAGAGAGATTTTATGAGCATGCTTGAGAGAGGAAAGTGAACAACAAAGAGGGCATGTTTTTTGAGGAAAGTGGGCACGATTTCCAAGAAATATTTTTCTGTGAATTTTTGGCCGAAATATTTTTCTGCTATGGGAGACCATAGTGTATGAATCTGTACAGTCATACGGATTCGACATGGAAATAGAGAAATTTCAGGCATGAATTTCGAGGCAGATTTTTGTTTTATGTTCACTATTTTTGAGCCGTACAGAATAGTCCATACAACTGACTGTGGGAACGGAAAATGAAGTAGAAGAGGTCAGACAATGATATGGTTTTGGCACAAAAAATGAGGCAGATTTTTGTGGGACAGATTTGGTGCTGTGAGGTATTTTCCTTGGCTGGAAATGTAGATTTTCTACTGTTTTGTACTTTCCTGAAGCATAATAATAAGATCTCTCTCTCTCATTGGGTTTCCCCATATTGGGGTTTTCCTTGACATTTGCCTAAATTTCTGAGTGTTATTGGGTTGTTGTCCATTGTGTTTTTCCACTGCATATTTTTCTTAGCAATGTGTATTTCTTCTTATGGAAATTTTTGAATGTGGGTTTTTGTATTTATGAAGTTTATGAAGACAATTATCTCTAGGTTGCTAAGTGTTTGACAGAATTTCAATTTACTGATTTTAGTCATTAAAAATCTATATTTTATAACCTTTCTCCTTTCCCTTCTGTACAGGGGTTTCCTGCTTGTCTTCAGTAGACTGCAAACTATCTTTTCTCCTCTTCCTCTGAGTAAGGGTTTCATATTTCTCCTCCACATGACTTTTAATGCTTTTTCCTTTCTTCTTTAGAATAGGGGTTTCTGGCAAAGGATGCTCTTGGAAAACCTCCTTATGGATTGATGACCTAGTGAAAGGTCTTTTACCCTTGATTTCAACTACTGGAGGAGGAGAGGGAAAGAGAAGCTTCTTCCCCTTTTTAGATGTCACCTTGGTAGAAGAAGGCACTTCTTCTAACCCTAGTGGAGGTGGTGATGAGAAATTTCTATGTGGAGAAGGACAAACTTCCTCCTCAACTTCCCTGACTTGCTTGTTGATCTCTAAAACAAGGGCTCTTCCCTTTCTCTTCTTACTGATCCCTTATTTAGTACTGGTGAGTGATGAAGGACCTACAATCTATGATTGGGGAGTAGGTGTTGGTTCCATCTTGAAGTGAGAAGTAACCACAAAATGCTCCCATGAAATCTCTTTCTTTCCCAACTCTTCAGAGACTAACATTCTGATCAATCCAGAGTGAAAAAGGCTAGAGTCTACATCCTTAGATTTGGCTTGCACCCTATCTGACATTTTACCTATACTTCTCAACAGCTAATAAGGAACATTCATCTTAACCTTAACAATAAAATGTAACAACAACCTTATGTGGTAATGATACAAGGTGTTAAATCTCCCTTCACAAGTAAAATATCTCTGTATGATTTTCAACATTCTATCAAACTGATCAATCAACAGATTCCTTGACATACTCTTAGATAACTCATTTATTCGATATTCAGGCTTGAAGAGATATTTAACAAAGGGTGAACTCAAAACCATGGCCTTGAACCAATTTTCACCTGAAATTGGGATTCCTATTGCAACTATGATGGAGGCTTCGGTTACCTCAAATTCCAAATCCCCAACTCTGGTTTTCTTGCCATCAAAATTTAATGCAAATTGTTTTTCTACTTCTGGATGGCCTCTCTGCATGTTCTGGCAGAAAGAGAGGCATCCTGCTCTTTGAAACATCTCCCTTGCCATGGGCTCTGTGTCAAAAAGGCGCATGTCCACATGTTCTGTTCACTATCTTGCCACCTTTGTGTGATTTCTTCGACTGAGGGGTCTCCATGGATCAAAATGAGGTTTCTTAAGAAGCTTAAGGGATGCTAATGACCATAAAGCTTCAATTCAGATTTCAAATGCACAAGGATGGCCCTTTAAAACTGACAGTTCTTAGAAAGTTGAGCTTGACCATGGAAAATAGACCTTTACACATGTACAAGCTTTTTAGAGCATAGACTGTGAAGGGGTGATCTGAAATGGCTCTTTGTATAGGATGAAAGGGGAGCATGGAAAACAAAGAGGGTTTGAGCAACGCCTCTTGGTAGCGCAACACATACGCAGAGGATATGCGATTAGAGACCTGCGACTTTAAAGGAGAAAGTAATCAACAGTAATTAGACCATGGACACAGGTGAGGACGTTTATAGGAATGAAAATATGGCTCCTTTACTACCCTGCAAGCTCAACAAACCAAAATCCCAAGCACAAATTTCCAGTGAAAATAAATATGCAAAGGAGGTTGCACAGGATACCTGTAAATTCGACACCTGTTGAGATCCTCAACGTGATATTAGGATTAAATTGAGGAAACTTCAGCCCTTAAATCTCTTACAGCATCAGATTTAGTTGACATGCGGTCACCGGATTGGAACTGGCAAATTTACGCAGCGCAACACTGTTGAACATTTTCAAAATTTAGAGACCGTTACCAAGGATCATAAATGCAAGATCTTTTGAAGGCTCTTAACCAACTTCTGGCACTAAAAACAAGGGACATAATCTCAATCATGGTAATCATGACTTGGAGTGGATGAATAATAAACGTGACAGGCGCTACGGAACTGCCTGATGAGTAGGCAATGCTTCCAAATCAAAAAATGATTAGACAAGTAAGCGGGTACAATGAGTCATGCTTATTGGTTCATTAATGAAGATGAAAAGGTGTCATATCAACTTAGCAATGGGAGGGATCGATTTAAGGACAAGTCATGAAGGGGACCAAAAATGAGTCATGAGCTAAAGAGGTTCTAGAACCACAAAACAAATTGAGGACCAACAAGGACTATGATTCAAAACTCTAATCTTATAAGGTGAG
The DNA here is from genome assembly GCA_032191745.1 of Picea mariana. Classification (NCBI taxonomy): domain Eukaryota; kingdom Viridiplantae; phylum Streptophyta; class Pinopsida; order Pinales; family Pinaceae; genus Picea; species Picea mariana. Next base: position 39,322 of record JASDQU010026155.1, on the reverse strand, counting down.
CTTAACATCAAACTTTAAGAGGATGAGACTCAAAAATTTAAATCTAAGGTTTTAAAAAAATATATTCATCAAACTAAAGACCCAAGGCAACATAGTGTGATAAAAACATGAATGTTTCACATTAAAATTTATTTTACTGTAAACATTCATCATTGCAAGGTCACTGGATATATATGTTTATCACCCTGTTTTTATATCCTTGCTCCCAAAAATACCTTGAGTTTATTTTGGAGATATTAGCACAAGCCCGTTACATATTTCTGTCACAGACAAGATAGATGGAAATTTGGATTGCACATGGATATAGACATAGTATGAGACTAATCTCAGGCTAGTGTTATTCAAATTCAATTTTCGTTATTAGTTTATTAGTGAAATAAGACAGTTTAAATTGGCTGTTACTATTATTCTATTCTTGTTTCAGATTATATTCTACTAGTTTTTTATTGAGTTCTTAGATTTTAAATTATTAAACAGAAAATATAAAATTATGTGCTTTCTTTATCTACTTCGCAAACGATTACAAAAACATTGATTTCGCAAGACATCCACCAAAACTTGCAAATTGTAAATATCATGTTCATAATCACATATTCATATTTATTCTTTTGTTTAACATTTGTAAATAATTAGATTCGTATACATAGTATCATAGTTATAGCTTTATGGTAGTTTATTTTCTTTCATTATTTTAGGACCTTAGTTGGCTAATGGAGCCATTAAACCTGTCAGGATAGATCACACCAAACGACTTGGGTTAATTACACAACCTTGGACCGAATCTATCCCTCCAGTTGATAGTGCGTCACATATGCCCGTAAAAAAAGTGGTCTTGTATTCCCATAGTAATTCTAGTATTTTCAAGTCCCAATCATCCCTATTGACATTACAGATATTAGTCAAAGAATTTTCCAAGATCTTATTGAAAGATTCTAATGTTCCATTTGCCTGAGGATGGTATGGTGTACTCTTCGGGTGATAGGCTTCAAAATCCGCAGTCATAGACTTTATGTTACCGTTGATAAAGTGAGTTTCTTGGTCACTCATCAAAATCCTTGGGAATCCAAATCTGATGATCACTTTCTCAAACAAGAAGTGTGCTTCTATATTCACGCTATAGTCTTTAACTAGTGTTGCTTCTTCCCATCTTGTTAAGTATTCCGTCACAGTAATGATATATCTGGATCCTGATCTTTTTGATGATAGATTGATTGGCCCAATAAATTCTATTGCCCATTTTTCAAATACCTGCAAAGTTACTTGTGGTCTTAGAGGCATCTCATCCCTTCTGTTGGGTTTTCCCACCCTCTGACAAACATCACATTTATGGAAATATTCCTTGGCATCTCTATGGACTGTTGGCCACCATAATCCTATGCACAATACCTTCTTCATGGTATATTTTACTACATATTTTCCTCCAGCTATACCTTCATGATATTCTGCTAAAATTCTAGGTCTTTCATGCTCTAATACACACCTTCTCAAAATTTTGTCTACGCCCATCTTGTATAAGTGCCCTGCAATAAGTTGATAGTCTGCAACTCTGAGTACCATATTTCTCTTTCGCGTAGTGCTAAACTCTTGTGGTGAAATCCCTGTACTTAATTATTCAATAATATAAAAAAAGTATTCATTAGATACTTTTACTAAAAATAGTTGTGGATCAGGGAAGTTGTCTTGTAAGTTAGTAGTTCTTCTCCATTAGTGACCCTTGACAGGTGATCAGGTCCTGCATTCAACTTCCATGGTTTGAATATCACTTCGAAATCAAATTATTGAAATAATAGTAGCCATCTACATATCCTCCCCCCCAACACTGGATTGTTGACTAGATATTTTAGGGAAGAATGATCTCTAAACATATTAAAGTGTTTACCTACTAAATAGTGCCTGAACTTCTGAAGTACATATACCATGGCTAGGCCTTCTCTTTCTGTGGTGTTGTAATTATGCTCTAATTTTGACAATTTTTTTCTTGCAAAGGATATAGGATGGGCTGAATCCCCTGCTCCTGGTTGTGCCATAATTTCTCCAAGTGCTATGGCTGATGCATCTACATGCACATGAAATGTCTTTTCCCAATATAGGAATACTAGGATAGGTGTTGTAACCATATTTTATTTTAAGGTGTCCAACCATTGTTGGCAGTTCTCATTCCACTGAAATCCTATATCCTTCTTTAACATTTTTTCCATTGGCACAATAATCTACGCATACCCCTTTATAAATTTCTTGTAATATCTTGTATGTCCCAGTGTTTCTCTCAATTGGTGCACTGATTTTGGTGGTGGTAAATTTACAATGACTACAATATTAACAAGATCTACTAGTAAACATTTTTTACACACTATATGTCCCAACAATATTCCAAAATGTGTCCCAAAAATGTATTTCTTGATATTCGATGATATCTGACATTGCCTGCATCTTTCCAACATGAGTCTTAACACTTCTACATGATCCTTTAACAAAATATATAAAACCCATTCATCCATATATACTTCTAGAAACCGATGTATGAATTCCTTAAAAGCAACTATGACTACTCTTGAAAATATGGCTGGTGCATTCTTCAGCCCAAATGGCATGAATTTATATTGGTAGGATCCCCATTCTGTAGAAAAAATAGTTTTATACCTGTCCTTTGTTGCTATTTTGATCGGATGGTAGCTTGATAATCCATCTGTAAGTGAATATGCTTCCTAGCCTCCCATATTCTCTAAGACCTCATCTATGAAAGGGGTAGGAAAAGGGTCATGTAGGAAAGCATGATTCAGTTTCCTCAGATATAAAAAAATCCTTATCCACCCTTGTTTGTTTTCTTGGACTACCATAGGGCTTATCCATTCAAATTCCTCTACTGGTTCTATGATACCAACTTCCAACATTCTGTCAATTTATCCTTTCAGTTTATGCTTATATACTAGATTCAGTCTATAAGGTCTCTGCTTGACAGGTCTTTCCTCAGGTTTGAGAGGTATTTTCATCTCTCCTAGATCTCCTGCTATGCCTTTCATCTCTATAAAGGTCGTTGGGAACATGCCACTGTATTCGTGCAGTAGCTCTGTTATTCTTTATACTATTTTTTCATCCCAATAGTCTCCAACACTTGCCATTTTAGGATTGTAACTTGTCCCAATGTTGGATTTCTTCACTTTGATTGATACAAAAAATACTTATGACTCCATATATGGACCTTCCACCTCTCTTTCTCCTTCAATATTTGTAAGATGAATGTTGCACGAATCATTCTCATTTGGTGCTTCTTCTTCAACATGATAACATGAAAATAATTCTTTGATTGTCTATCTATTTTGTTGTTGATAATTTGTCATGAGTTCAACCTATGGTTCATCAATAAATATCACACCTCTTATCTATTTCAGTGCCAAATCAATGTTGGGGTTCTCATTTTCAAATGATAAGGTTACTACAAAGTTCTGTTGTAAGCCTATCCATTCTTTAGTGCCTCTGTGGATCTCCTAGTCTATATACCAGTTCTCTGGGATTCCTTCCAGTGTGTGGATGAAGTGATGAGGCCATTATTATGGTGGTGTCATCCTCCACTGTGTTCTTCACTTCTCAAAGTGTTTTTCTAGTGTTCCTTTCCCATCATACTTCTGCATTTTATTGCTCCCATGTTATGCGTCGAATCTAATGTGCAGTCATCACTTACATTAGTACTAGTCTTGAATTGTTTCTTTGTGCGCACCCCACCATCTTGTAGGTGTAGCCTTGAGTGCAATATTTAGGGCTAAGATCCTCTGATTTTCTAATACTTCTTCTTCATATTTTGTCAGAAATTCCTCTAGGTCGTTTAACCCATGAAAATTGGGAGGTTCTCTTATCTCTTTACCAACCCATCTTATTGCATGATCTATTCTTGTGCACCTTCTTGTAGAAACTTCATGTAATTGTTGTTGCAAACTATCCAAACCTATATCTGAGTCAGAAGTAGATGATGGGATGCTTCTCCAACTGAGTACCCCATTTGTAGTTGGGTTAACATAATCTTCTTCTCGAGTGGTGGTTTTGTACAACTGATTTATTTCCTCCATATCTAAACAAGTGGGTTCTATAAAACTTTCTCCTTATGAAGGGTCTAATGGTGTAATTACTCTATATTTACCTAATTCAAATGTCATTTTACTTGTCTTCAAGTTGATTATGGCATGTTTATCAAATTCCCAATCTAATCCAAGCAATGCTAGATAAGGTGTTTTTCCATCTACTATCTTTATTACTTCAAAGTCTACCATAGTGCACACTCCATCCACATCTACTGTCACACCTTTAAGACTTCCAATTGGTAAAAATCTATGTTGATTTTCTAGTTTCAACTGGACATGTGAATAAAATAGTGTGGGTTCTCCCATACACTACCATGTCTTCTTAGGTAAGACATTTACTTCAGAGCCCAAGTCTAGTATAATATCACCCATATTGAAATCCCCAATATTAGCATTGAGTTTGAACTCCCTACCTATCCTTCTTCTTGTATGGAGATGATTGACTATTTTCTGCTCTAATTTCCCTTATGTCTCTATGTTACATTTTTCTAGAAGATTTTTTAAGATTTTGACAGATGATGGATCCTTTAATAACTTAGCACAGGATTGCAGATTTTTTTTTTTATGTTAATTACTTTCTCTAAAGGTTCTGCTTCACTAGTGTGGTCCATTGAGGAAGAAATTTCATACATTGGTACATTCTGACTGTGTCGTGTAGCTCATTTAGATGCAACATTTTGCTTGAGAAACTCTTGTCTTGCTTTCTTGAATGCTTCCTTTTATTTTTGTTTGTCAAAATGACTTTGTGGTTCAGTATTCTTCTTCACCCATTGGTGTTGTGATGAATCTTGTCTTACTACGTCAATTCTTGTCTTGGATCCTCCTTGTGTGACTATATTGATGTTTCTTCCATCATCCCTGGCTTTTGAAAAAATCCATTGTACATTCTGGTTGATCTGGTTCCTCTTTTCATGGATTTTTCCTAAGAGTGTCAGACAGTCTTCTGTGTCATGGTCTACTACGCGATAGTACATGCATGTCAATGGTGGAAGTGGAATTTCCCTTGCATAATTTCCTGGATGTTGGAAGGTGTGGAACACTATTGGAACTCTGCCTCTTCCATGTCTTCCTCTACCTCATCCCCCACCTATGTATCCAACCTGGTCTCCTCGCAATGCATTGTACTGAGGTAGTTGGTTATACTGTGCGAGGTTATACTGTAGATGTGCATTATTGTATTGTGGTTGCGCAATGTTATACTATTGATGCGCATTGTTGTATGGAGGTGGTACCTAGTTGAACTAAGGTGAAAATTTCCCTGTCATCATTTCTTCTTGAACCCTATAAGTATATGAAGTTATTTCTCTTATCAGCTCCATCGTCCTACAATCTTTATCATCATGACCCACTGACTTGCAAAAATTGTAGTATGAACTTTTGGGTATTGTCTGGTACTTATGCATCATTGGAAAATGATATGGATCATTCCCATGCATTTTACAGATATCGCACCATGGTCCTCATGATGGAAAATGGTTTGGTACTCCTTTTTTCATGTACTGTGTGAAATTTGGACATTCATTCTTATGATGTCCTTCGGTTCTGCATGTGGTACACCAAACCACTTATTTTTTCTCTTTGCCCTTATTCTGGTTAAGTTGAAATGTTAGTTTCTTTAGATCCTCCTTTAGCTCCTCTATTTCTGTATCTATCTTCCAATACTGGTTTTCTTCCAGTTGTAAGGCTTCTTGCAGAGCCTCTTCCTGAGTTTGGAAATTTTTTTGTCTTAATGGGTATTTCAAATGTGGTAGAAATGAGTTCAAAAATAATTGCCTATGTTGCATGTCAGTAATTGCATACTTCAACTTACCTTTCAAACATTTAACCCTATTATCAATTTCCCAAACAGACTCAGCTCATTTTTTCCGGATTTCAATCATTTCATTCATATACTGATATTCTGAAATTTGTTTATCAATAGTCTTTTCATGTCTTTAATAGTCCTTATTTCTCCTGGTGTACTGTTTACATTTAGGGTCATATACCAGTCCAGTGCATGATCTCTTAGCATGATAGCTAACTACGCAAGTTTTGTACCCTCATTTGTGATATGTTTTGATTCCCAGATCTTCTCATAGACGAATAAATGCTTTTCAGGGTCCTCTGATGCCTCTCTTTGAAATTGTGGTAACCTTATCGTGGGATCATGTCCTGCCATTTTGAATTATGTTGAACTACTACCTCCACGTGGTGTAGATATTTAAATAATATTTCTTGAACTGGCTCCCTCATTTTATTCTCCTTTACTGGATCCTTGTCATGTCATTCTTTTGCCACAAAAATTTGGTTGTCTAGATGCTGGTGTTTTTTCTGGTGTACTAGTCGCACATGGGATTATAGGTTCCACACTGACATTGATCTGGATTGGACTTATTCCTTTTGTTCCTACCCTTGGACCTCCTATTTTCCTTTCATATGTCGTGCACACTATTTTATCAATATTCTCCATAGCCCGAAGACCCTCTACCTCTTCTTTATCGCTTTCCAAGTCCTCTCTATAAACTATGGCTCTCTTCTTATTATTCATCTTATATTGGTAGGGTGCTCCACTGCGCGTCTTTCTAGCTGTTGCCATTATATTCTTTATCTGTTCTTCTTCCATCATGATTAGGTCCATGTCCTCCTTCTTCTTTCCCTCATCCATCTCTTCCTCCATTTCTCTAGCTTGTGTTAGTGCTTCCCCCCTTCCACCATGCATAGAGGGAAGTTTAGTTTTCTTATTCCATGGTCATCACACCGTTGTTATATAATAAAATCTTGATTGAAGTGTACAATGATATGATATACCTACCTCTGGGTCCTTTTAGAAATTCCTACTCTACTATGCTGCAAGACTTCGTGGTATCTACTACAGATTCAATGATAAACCCTGCCACAATACTGTCTAACTAGAAATCTATTGCACACGTAAATTTGTTGTTAACTTGTTGTAACTGCGCGATCTCCATAGGGTTCCACTCTAGCTTTCTGATTCAATTTTTAGGGTGGTTGTATTTTAACCTTAATAGCCACTCTTGCAACACATGCGGGAAATCATATAAAAATACCTTATGCAGGTCGCTAAACACGTATTTGTCAGGATATTTGTGTGGTGTTATCTTAGGGTTTCTATTATCCTTCTATGCAAACTCAAATTCCTTTGTTTTCAACCATCTTTCAATCTTTGATTTTGTTGGATTCCATGTCTAGAACATTCCCTTCTATACTTTGATTCTCTGAGAATATTTCACGGATCATTTCCAGTCAATCCTATGCAGTCCCAGCTGGAAACATAACCATTTGTTGGGTTATATCTCTCACTTCTACTTCTAGGTTTGACCGAGGTTCAGATCTTAACATGTTTCCAACAAAACCCTCTAAAACTATCGGCCCTCCTAGTGAACAAGAAGGAAACAAAGTGCACAGAGTGCACTGTGCATTCTCACCCGAGATAACTTTATGGGTAAATGCAATGCTCAAGTTCTTGCAGTCTAGGAATGAGTGGGGATCTGAGAGTGTATTTTTCCTTCTTCATGCATTCATCATGTTATCCATTCAAGTATTCCTAGGATTCATTCATCTTTTAGGTACATGCATGTATTATAATATATCTAGCTTAACCATTCATTCATAAGACAACCATTAAAAGAATGTAAAAATGCAAGAAACATCACATAACACATGTTTTACCGTGGTTCACTCCATCCTGGGTTACATCCACAAAGATTTGTCTTTTCTTTTATTTTATTAGGTTTGCTACAAAATATGGCATTGTGCACATTACATGTTCCTTATTTCAATCATGAAGAGGTTCAAGAACCTCTGTGAGGTGGACTAGATCACACCAGGCTCCTCATCATGTGACCTAACCCTTAAAATATGGATTTCTCCACTCTTCTACAACTCAACATATTTTACAAATATTAACAATTATGAACTTACAACTGCTAAACAATAGCCAAGCTGAATCAGACTACAATAATAGAACAACACCACCACTAAAAAAAACAAGCCCCTCTAGACCTCCTAGGTTCTTATTTATACTAGCTTCCACGCTTATAGCTATTACAATCTTTGTCAAAAACCCTAACCCTATCATGGTTAGGCTTTCCTGCTTGTGCACCATGTTGGTTTCCTTATTTGCATGATGATTTTCCTTCTTTTTCTGCATGCTTCTTTTCCTGTCAGCTGTTATTCTCCAAAATTAGGCCTTTCCTTTCAAAATTAGGTATTTCCTCAAAATAGGCCTATGCCCAACACACGCTATAACAACTCGTCTAATATTGTTTCCATAAATGATGTCGCAAGTTGTTGTTTCACTCACCTCAAAAAGGATATAGATAATTTAATGAACCAATCCATGGTTCTGATATAATCTTTGAAGCCACAAGACATAAAAATCTAATATCACCTCCCAAAATTTGCACTACCCCTGAACATGTTGTTTTTGTAGAAGTTTGGGATAGATAATAAATACTTCGAAGAATTGATTGAATATTGGTGGAATGATGAACTAAGACATATCAAGAAAGGAGAATGGATGATATTAACACATTACTTGGAAGAACCCTACATACTATTGATCATAATGATATGTCAATTATATGGCAAGGAAGTAAGTACCCGTTTTTTGATGGAGTGGTTTCTAATGCATATACAGTGGTAAAAATAGGGACATTATTCAACTGGGTAAATATCCTTGCATTCAACATATTATCCCTAGATATGTTCCAGTCTATCAATGGAATGATACTGAGGTACCCCAAGGGATAAGAATTAGGGTGAGCCTTAAATCCATGCTTGTAACAATTAATTCATGCAAAAATGTGGGTAAATTTCTCTCTCTCTCTCTCTTATAAAACTCTTGGTCCTCAAACAGTCTCATTCTAGATACTCAAAACATTCAACTCTGTAAGGTATTTTTCCATGAGTGTTTCATACAATTTGATTTTAAGAGTGGGGAAATGGTGGGTTAGAAGAAATACAAGATAAGAATATAAGGCATTGCAGAGAATGAATCTTATATCTTATGGACATGGAACAATATGTTGATAAATTAAGAATTCAATAGTTCTAACACATACAATAGATCATTAAAACATGCATCAAAGAATTACATCTTCAAATATCTAAATCCATGGAGGTACTCTCTGCACATCATTAAACATATGAATAAATGACAAGAAGTGGTCATTTGTTAAGGTAAATAACTTCAGTATCATAAAAATACAACAAATAGTAACATTGAACATGCGATATAACTTGTTGCTTGAGATTTTATTAATGGGCATTTGATAGAAGAAGCCAAAAATGAGAGGGGTAGATTTTACAAGAGCACATGCAAAAAATGAGAAGATACATATTGAAACATAATCTATGGGTTAGATATCATGAAGCTGCAGCCTTAAATATTTTTCTATGCCTGAGGATGGTGATCAAACAACTCTGGTTGTAAGAGAATCTTAAATTCCCCAAAGTGTTGACCCTAGAAATGAGCCCCTTATTTTGTTTTATAATCTCTTCATTTGTAAGAAAACTGCTCATTTCATCCAACACTACTTCTTGAAAAATGGATACTTCTTTTTAGAATATTGATACCTCTTTGAGTTTTCTAATTAATTTCTAATCATTTTTTTGCTTGATAAAAAATAACCTTTTAGCCCCAAAGCTGACCCATTAATGTTGTCGTGGGGTGTGTTATCTTTGCCCAATCGATCTTCTTTTTTGATTCATATGGATGTCTCAATTGGACACCTGACTGTAGCACTGGAAAAACTCAACCTTTCCACAATCGATTGATGGCTGGAAGAATGTACAAATATTTCCTCTCAATTGCCACCACTCATCAATCCAAATTACCATTGGCCAAATATTCGATTCCTTCATCTTAAGATTATACAAATGTCTGGCCAATTGATAAATTTCACCTTAGGGTGAATTTCAAAATGTTCTTCGGTTCTCAAATACTGGCTAATGATACTAGAGAAGGACATTTTCTGCTTCGCAAAGTGAAAAAAACATCCTCCCAACGTCTGTAGCCAAGATGGCTGATATCTTCTCCTGAAGGGAGAGAATGAGAAAGTGGGTCATCATCTTTGACACTTGGCATATGAGTAACTCACTTTTAGAAATAAAACTACTCGCATATTGGTTTCTTACAATATTTTAGTTTTCTCTTATAGGATATTGACACGTTTTTGTGGAGACAGGTGATGAGGAAACAATATCGATCACACCCAGACTAATATGTTGATATTTAGGGATTCCATGGGTGTGCCTGTATGAAAAATTATTACTATCCGCTGTCAGCTGCAAGGAATGTTATGATGATTGATGACGAGATTTAGACGTGATGCCAATTGTCTTTTTATGCATTATATCTTCTCCAACTGATTTGGTAGGTTTTCAGTGTATCCATCACCTGATTGAGATATTCTTCCTCATGCCTTTGTATGAACATGTATCCATTTCTCAATGGATTAATTGTTTTGAAAGAATGGGTGGGGGAATGAAATTTTGAGTGACACCATGCTGGAATCATCATGGTTCCACAGACAATTGGAAACTTCCCACTGGTCCATGTTAGCACTGATCTGGCTATGGGGTTAGTGTACATGTAGTTGAGTTTGATAGGGTTTTCATTATCCCAAGTGGGATCCTTCTATGCAGGTGACATTCTCGGATTGGATCTGGAAAGTGTCATGTTGGCATGCCAGGTTTGCCCCGATTCTCCTAAGAACCCTAGGTGTATCGTTGAATCAACTCTAGGTGTCGCTGAATGGGTGGACATAAGTGTGTTGAGTGGTCAGATATATGCAAGCTTCGAAAAACTAGAATACCACTGTCGCAACCCTAGGGGAGTGGTTTTACCTTCCATATTCTAGTCATGTGACACCATTCAATTCCCAACATGTGGATTTTAACACCAATATCACACCCCATATGCATGTTAACACTTGTGCGCTTTCTCGATACGACATCGACTTTCCACCATAGATTAGGCTCGATTACAACCATTGGATGATTGGACCCCACACCTTCACTATCACTCAACTCTTAAGCCTTGATCGCAGAATATGAACCATATTTGAAAAGGGATTAAGACTATTTGAAATGTAATTATCCCTTTTTTAAGCTTTCAATAAGCATATAGATCTTGATTTTTCTGGTAATTTCTTTAGGGAACTTGAACTTTTTCTAGCTATTTTCTGTCCAATATCTCTGTAATCTTCTATTTTTTAAAATTCATACTCATAACCTCGATCAAAAAGTGTATCACTGATGAGATCAAATCTGGTACTAAAATCGTCTCTGATAGGGACAACATACCCTTGTGGTATGCTGATAACTGTAAACTGAATGCCTTCTTTTGTTGGGTTATAGAGCCATGCTAAAATAAGAGGCACCTTATGCACTTGAAAACTGGTTTGATACGTGAAACAAAAATTACTCAACAACTTAAAATGTTAGAACCCGAATTATTTTCTTACGTCATAAATGGTGAATGAAGTAAAATTAAAAATACATGAACATGAATGGAAAATAATTTATTTATGTACAAGGTGATAAAATATGCAACATTTATGTTATGGGATTTTTCCCCTGTAACCTTAGGTCATGCCACAACAGAGAGAGACCATATGTAAAAGATAGAACCTACCCTCACACACAATAACTATATAAGAAAATAACTACTTTGAGGAGAGAAGGAGAGAAGGAGAGGACTCAAAACTTGTATCCTACGTCTGATGTCGATCCTCACTCTCCATATTTGATTTACCCATTATCTTCACTAATATCAACCTACAAAAGGAGACCAAGTCTATGCTGTAACAAGGTAGTTATGAATTCAAATCATATATATAATGTGAAAAAATTAAAGTGTATGAAGAAAAATAACATATATCAATAGATTGAATCAATTTACACATGTATGGAGGGAAAGGACTCTCTTTTATTGAAAACAATATAATTAGGTAGTTACAACCTAACTCTAACTGTAGACATTTCCTTGAAGCCAACCACCCAAGTTCCTCCACTAGTCCTTCAAGCATCAAATCAATACGATGGCTCTTCCTCGGATGAATTAGAAGGGATAATAACACACCCTACAATAACATATGGGAGAGGAAGGAACACTAGAAAATAAGTTCCAGATTAGGGGGATGCTACTTAGAGGATCAAGGAAAATAGGGAAGCTTGCAAATTTTTCTGCATAATCTTACAGATAGGTTGTCCTCCTCATCCATTCCCTCATAGGTGCCTTTATAACATCCTAAATGGGTTGAGGTGGTTGCATTATTTTTCTTTATAGTCCAAGGGGAGTTTGGGAATGAGCCCAACCGAAAACCTGCCCAAAAATGTGGAATATTTTATTTTTTTTATATTTTTTGAGGGAATCCATGAGTTACAAATTACAAAGGTGCGAAAATCTGTGGTTAGCACATGGGTGAACCGTGGATGGAAACAAAGATGTTTTTTTTAGATGAGTTTGATGAAGGAGGATGAGTTTGATGAGTTTGATGAAGGAGGATGTGATTTAAGTTTGCAAACTAGGGAAAAGGACTAATCCATCTCACAAATGAAATTGATGTGGAAATTTGTGGTATAATAGATGCCCCATAATGTGTCACTACTACATATTGTAAAAATTACGACGTTTTATTTGCGGCGTTATGGACAAAATTGTCCATATTGTCGCAAAATAGAGGAAATTTATAAAAAAAAAAAGTTCATGTTGCCCGATAACGTCGCAATTTCCACGTTAACGTCGGT
>JASDQU010026155.1:13253-26395 GCA_032191745.1 Picea mariana | reverse complement strand
TAAATTATAACTATGAGAGGTGAGGATGTGTTGAAGTATATCAAATGAAATTTCCTAAATAGTTGATCCAAGAACAAAAACAATCAGTAGAGATAAATTAAGAGTATTCTCTTCTCGAGTCAGGCATCCCCATGCTCAAGAGTGATGTAAGAGTGGTTGTCAAATCAAGTGCACTGTGGATCCATGACATATATGAAAGTATGACTAGTGTCCATGGCCACGGAAAATACACAGTGGATGCATGTGATGTATATAAATTATCAATCATGGCCACGAGGAATACACAATGGATCCATAAAAAAATCAGATCATAGCGAAAAATGGATACACAATGGAGCTATGTCTCGAAACAAAATCAGAGGATATATGGAACCAATGGAGTGAAAAAAATAATCCTATGCAAGTACCAATGTATGAAGGGTGGTACATTATATGTCAGGTAGGAAAAAAAAAGATGTGATTCTTGTACTTCACCCGAAGTCTTCAAAACGATTTGTCATGGTACACGTCTACACCATGTGAATATATGTGTTGGGGTAAAACATAGTGAGACACCATTTGATTATTGTTCATTGATGTATACCATTAACAAATGCGATATGACTTACCGATGATGATAATGGTCATCAAGGTACCATGGTACAATATAGCAAGTGTGAATAAATGAGATGGTGTCAAACACCTGGTAGAATCTATCGATCAAGGTACATTGATGTATTCCCACTTCCAATAGCGAGGGAACCTGCCATTAATGAATGCAAGCCCTAAGGTACCAAAAATAAATCTATATCCTTGTCCCATAGAAATATGTGTTGAAATCGATAGGAATATATCTGCTGGAAGGAAGGCATTAAGGCATCCTCCATCATTCAGCATGAAGGGTAGTAGGAGGAAAAATATTTGGAAGGAATCAGAAAAAAGGTTTGTAAGGACCACACTGAGGTATGACTAGGACATACACTAGATGAAATAGCGGATGGAAGAGACTCTCTAAATATTAGCTAATGATAAAGACTATTGACAAAGATGAGGAATCTACCAATGGGGTCAAATTCAAACCAAGGTACAAGATAAATCCATATGTGTGATGATTTTTGTTGAGGTTGAACACAAGGGAAACAACTAAATCAAAAAATAATTATGGTTTGTCATCTGCTGAGCAAAAAGTCACCTATCAATGATGGAAATAGGACCAAGGTATAGCTCTAGGTCATACTCTCAGAGCAATCTGTGGGATTCGATAAGACCATACCCGCTAGCAAGAATTCAATGGGTACCTTCTATACTAGCACGAGCAAAGGACAAAGATGCTTGCGATATTGAGACGTATTTAAATGACACATGAAATTGAACTAGAAAGGTAAAAGAATTTCTACAGAATTGTCGAATTAGGCTAGAACTTCCCTTGAGAAAAAGAACGACACATTATGTGACTTAGGCAGCATGGATTACAAATTGGGATACATCTGTGATACAAGATGCATCAACAGATGCTCCATATGATTGGAATAATAAAAAATCAACAAAGAGTATATTCAACAATGATAAAAGTATTATAAACCCATACTAAACCAAAAAATATTGAGATACTGACTCAAAGATTGTTCTTTGTTCAAGGGCGACATGATTGTTTCCAACAAAAGAGATAGACGCTTTCCCTCCTTCTTTTTGGTTTTTTAATTTTGTTTTTGTCTTTGTCATGCTATTAAATCCTAAAAAAGAATAAAAGAATGCTATAGCACAGTAGAGGGAATGAGTATCGTGGGAAAGAAATCTATTTTCAAAGTGAAAGGAAGATAGCTATGCTCAATGCAAGGAAGCATGTGCATGATAAGGGCATTGAGGGAATGTTTCCTACATGGTTAAAGGGTTGAGTTGCAAAGGCTTGAATTGCAATTCTTGCAACTAGTAGGAATGTATAAGAAAATGGTTTGATGATGACAAGTTGAAGACAACATTAGGCCTATGAGGATGAGCGGTTAATATGCAATGCAATTACAACTCAACAAAATTTTGGAAGCCTTGTGGGTAGGACTAAAAATGGTGGGACTAAAAATGCTTCCAATCCTACTGAAACAACCACATCATGGGTGTCAAAAAATCTAGTGAGGTACTAAATAGAACAACCATGGAGAGGTAATCTCTATCATTCATAATGACACATTTAAAGAAGCTTGAAGGTATGATGTAAAAAATGAATGGGGTGGATCCTATGGAAGATATGTGAATGATACAAACAAATGCATTTTACAGGTAGAAATGACCCTACCCTACATGCCAGTAAGTGTTGAATTTTTGAAACTTCGGGTAGTCATTCTCCATAAAAAAGTACAAGAGACCATTATAGAATACCCTAGAATGCACTAGAAATAACTGTAAGATAAGAAGATCAAGTCAGATCCATTGAAGCATTGAAGAAACACTTGTAAACGAAATGAAAGAAATAAAACAAAGTTAAAAGACAAAAAAGACAAGTCGGCCCTGCTAATAAATTAGGTGACTTGAATAGTATAAATAAAGGAAGATTGATTTCATTATTACATATCTCATCAAATCTCCTCTTCTAGTGCTTATTATCCAGTTGCATTTACAGTTTCCAGTTTCTAGTTGTGCCAGTTCTCTGGTGCACTATCTTTCTCTAGTGATGCACCATACTTGAGGGATCTTCCCCACACTAGGGAGAAAATTTCTATGTTCTTGGAACTCTTCATTTGTATGGTGATGTATTCATAAACTTTGATTGAATT
This sequence comes from Picea mariana, assembly GCA_032191745.1. NCBI lineage: Eukaryota > Viridiplantae > Streptophyta > Pinopsida > Pinales > Pinaceae > Picea > Picea mariana. Next base: position 23,648 of record JASDQU010026155.1, on the reverse strand, counting down.
TCTTCTAGAGAAAATTTTGTTGGGTTTTTGTCCCAAGTTCAGGTTTTCCCTGGATAAATCTTGTGTTTATTGTGCATGGCTATTTCTCTATGATTCTGCTATTTCTGCTGCAGTTTTATTTCACTTGTAATTTTTAGTGTCTAATTAATCTACGATAACAGTGCCATTAAAATCCATTTGAAATCATAAAATAATAATTATCAAATCTCGAAATTAGAAAAATCAATATGGTATCAGAGTAGGCTACCACCAGAATAGTCTAATCATTGGAAGGAAGATCGTGCATTGTTGTGATTTTCCGCTGGACATGAAATTTTCCGCTGCACAATTTTTTTGTGAAGCTCATTGAGAACTTATTGAAACTTTGTTGGGACTAACACCACCACATATCAACTCACCTTGCTCCAATGCAATTATTGCACCTCTCAAATCGTAATTTGGTGAAAGTTGAAATTTCACCCCTATCTCTCTACAACAGTTGTAGTAACACTTTTGTGAAGCTCACTGAGCATTTATTGGGATGAGTTGGGGAGAATTTTGGCATAGAGAAACTCACCTTTCCCTAGTGCATCTACTACACTTCTCAAATTAACAATCTGTCAAAGTTAAAATTTTAGGGTTTTCAGGCTTATTGACATTTTTCCTGACATTGAACCTTCTGATTCAGATTTTTGAATTCTTCTTGTTGAGATGATGTACGGTCTCAGATTAGAAGACAAGATTGATGGTGCTATAAATTTCATAGGTACGCACTTGTATATAATTTGTAACATGAGGGTGTTTGTAGGAGATATACACTTGGCAAAAGGACATTTGTTCAAGCAATGACAATAGATCCAAAGAGATCATAGATGTAGTGCACTCAGAGGAAGATCAAGAGTTTGAGGAAAAAATGATGATGTTTCTTACAATATATGAAAACTTGAAATCAAATGGAACAAAAACAACAAGACTCTAGGTTTTCATATCAGGTTTGATATTTTATATTGTTGCATCTTAAGTAAATGTTGTAACTGGGATAACAATATTTAGAGTTCTATTACTACTAAGTACTTTTTCTATCAAATTTTTAGTAACACTTGAGTATTGTTGGTATGATGATCATTATGTAAATGCTCACATTTTAGTACTAATGCTGTACTTATTTACAAGATGAAATTGATATTTTCTAGGAGATGTTCTTGGTTGTTGTCTCTATCCAAACTAGGTTACCTTGTAAATTCCATGGAGGTTACCATGGATATGTTCTTGTTTTGTTCTAGGAAGGTTACCATGGAGGAATAATTGGTAATAGAACTAGAAAATCATTGTTCATTCTTCTTATTCTTGTTCTTGTTCTAGGAATATCAAAGGTGATAGCTCTAAGAAAGAGCTATAGTGATAGTTGTACTTGTTCCTATTCTTTCTCTTCTTTGGGTTCTTGTTTTGGGAAGGTCACAGGTGATAGCCCTGAGGGGGAACTATGGTGATGGTTGCAGGAGGCAACAAATTAGATGATATCTAGTTTGAGACATGGAGAAAAATATCTAGACAATAAGTTGTATACATGATAGTATATATCTATCTACCGTAGCATAAGGGAAAAAGTTAGAACCTTCTAGAAAGAAGGGTACTTTTATGGGATACAAAGTGTCTCATATGAAGATTGATTGTGAGGATCACAAGGCCTTTAGATATGACTGTACAATTCCCTCTAGTCATTTTTTTCATCCTTCAGACTATCAAGAGGAGTCAGTAGAGCCAACGGGGCTAGTGGATCTACCTAGAGATGTTGCATTGACCAGGAGGAGGAAAACATGAATTCGAGACACTTTGTAGGATGTAGTGAGGCATGCATCTCCCTATGATAATTTTAGAGAGAGAAAATTACCTATGAGATTCTTGAGTTATATGGAATTGATGAGCCACATCATGAGGAGGAGAAAATGGCTCCACCAGTGGTGAGGAAGGTGGCCCCACCAAGTACCAGCTCAAAAGGAGACAAATTTTAGAGGGAGTCATCCCTTAGGATCAAGTAGGGAGGAGAAGTCAAATAGGACATTTAATAGGAGATCAGACTTTAGAGGAAGTAATTAGATGTAGAGGGAGAAGCTGGCTCCAAATATTGTATAGAATCAAAAGGGAGTCAATCTTCAGAGGGAGAGTGTGAACTCAGAGAAAGTTAGTTGAATCAGACGAAGAGATGATCATTCAGAGGGAGTTCCCCCTCAAATTCAGGTGGGAGAGATACATATTCTATAACTAACATACAAGTGTCATTAGTTGAGGAAGCATCTAGGAGATGTGAGATATTTAGAGAGGATACACTTGTTTTAGTAGACTTTAATACAATGAAAAAGGAGGCATCTAGTCAAGAGGATTACGATATGGATTTTTTATTAGTCACAAAGGGAGACACCAATGAGGAAGAGTGTATAACATGACTTAATCCAGTGACAAAGGGAGTTGGTCTCAGAGTTTGAGGTGGAGGATATTGACTAGATGTACTATTTCTTAGTATTAGGGGTGTGACATAGATTAGTTGAGAACTTCCTCAGACAGGGGATACTGATGAGGTTCAATATGATGGAATGCAAGTCCATTGCTACAATTATGGAGACAAATAAGAAGAAGTTGAGTGATTCTTCTTGAGATTCATATTTTGTGGATCCCATGATGTACAAGTAGTTGATTGGATCCTTAATGTATCTAGTCAACACATGGGTAGATATTTTCTTTGCAGTGAGCACCTTGAGCCAATTTATGGTAGAGTCGATACACTACCATTGATTTGAAACAAAGAATGTGTTGAGATAATTTCATGGTACAATTGGATATGGCCTTATATATGTCTCAGGTGGTGAAGCGAGGTTGCGGGGATATATAAATTCCGAATGGGTAGGGAGTGAAGTAGACAGATTGAGCACCTTTGGGTGCTACTTCAGGTTGGGATTATTTATGATTTTAGGAAAGCAGTTTTCTGTATCACTCAATATAGTAGAGACAATGTATATCGTAGTCAATATCAGAAGTCGTAAAGTAGTGTGGCTTCAAAATATTCTTATAGGACTTCATTCGAGACATGATGTAGAAGGGAGTAGTGAAGCTCCAATACATATCCACAGATGAGTAGATTGTGGATCATCCAAGACATGATACAGAGGGGAGAAGTGAAGCTCTAGTATCCAGAGACAAAATTTTTGTGATGAAAAATGTCTCCCTCACTAAGAGGGAGTGTTGATTAATTACATCATTGGGAATATATTCACAGGGGTGTACCTGTGGCCCATGCATAGTCTTTGAAGGATAAAATACTCAAGGTGATGTTTTTTCTCTAGGATGAAGCAACATGTGTCATTCTCCCAGGATTGGTGGTTTAACCAGTGGAGAATGGAATATTCACTTGAAGGGGTTTACCTGTAAGTGACACTCACTCATAAGGGTTTACTTATGGAGGTGAGTGACCAGGTGTAGTATTTGGGGTAGAATACACGAGGTTCTATTATTCCTCTAGTGTGTGGTTGCATCGAGTATCATTCTTCGAGAATTGGTGGCTTAACCAGTGGAGAATGGTAGATTCACTTACAAGGGTTTACCTGTATGGGACACTCACTCACAAGGGTGTACTTGTGGTGGTGATTGTACTTGGTAAGATTTGGGTGGACCTTCTCCTATATTGGGCTACAGAACAATGGACATAGGATACCTTTATCACAAGGGTGTACTTGTGGTAAATGGACCTAGGCGTAGTCCTTACTTACAAGGGTTTACCTATGGACTCAAGGTTCTTGAGGTGCTTCCATGTGTTGGATAGCATCAAACATCAGTCTCCCAGAATTGGTGGTTTAACCAATGGATAATGGTATATTCACTCTTAGAGGTTTAATTGTGGCGTCATTCACTCACAAGGGTGTACTTGTGGAGGTGAATAGTCCAGGTGTAGTATCATTTGATACCCGAGGTGATAAATACATTTGTGTGGATATGGATGTTGGAACAAGGGTAGACCATGGGTTCAATGCTTCAACAATGCACTGACAAAACCCTAACTACCGATCCTTTCGACAACACCTGTGAATAAGATGAAGTCTCACCCGAGGTAGAGGTAAGGGGGTTGCAGGACTCAGGTGTCTACAACTAGGTTGGGACACATATCTATGATTAAAAAACTCAACAGAGCATTTAGAAAACAACATGCATTAATTCACGAGTCTCATTCACATTGCAGGTTAAATCCTTATTATAGAGAGAAGCAGTAACAATAAATATCAACACTTCCAATCACTTAACACATAACATTATCTCAGATATATCATTCATTCATCTTTAATCACTAAGAAACAACATCTGATCCATTCATCACACATTATAACAACAACACTAAGAAGATAAACACATAAATAACATCGCACAAAGCACATCAAGACACATGATATACGTGTTTCACTCCAGTGCGGGGCTACGCCCACCAACTTCTTCTTCTTCTTTATTAGTCTTCAATATTCTTGCATTCATCTGCTCCTGTGCACAAATCCACAGAGCCAAACTTCGCAGAGGATAAGAGATCTGTGTGTAGTGTGCCAGATCCTCCTTCCCAAAATCAGGTCAAGGCACTGAGACAAATCCTTAGTAGCACAGAGCCTTACATTACACAATATGTCTGCACAAAGCAACTTACAACCTCTTGCACTAAGCCAACTAGTCATGCACTAAGCCAATTAGTCACTAGTAGTACTTTATACATTACATTCCTTCCTATATATACTTTTACAAAAGGGATTAGACATGGGTAGACCCATGGGCCGACATCCCATAACCCATTACATAAACCCTAAAACCCTTTGCTGGGTCTACAATCCTGAAAAATGAGTGAGATCCCACAATCTCCACTCCGCTTAGGTGCTCCACCTTCGACTAGCTTATCGAAGTCCCAAAAGTGGTCGAAAACGACCAATATTTCCTCAAAACTTGGTCAAGGTCCAACAATGGATCATCAACATGGCTCATGAATAAAGGTTTCTATGACAAAAGAAATCCAAGTATGGAGAATGTCTCCCTAGTTGGGAGGGAGTATTGAAGATTTTCAACTTTGGGCATTCATTCTCCATAAGAAAATACAAGAGACCATTATAGAATACCCTTGAATGCACTAGAAAGAAACAAAGGACAAGAAGATCTAGTCGACTCCATTGAAGCATTGAAGAAACACTTGTAAAAGCAACAAAATAAATAAAATAAAGTTAAAAAAAAAATGAAAAGTTGGCCCTGCCAGTAAATTAAGGTTACTTGACTAGTATAAATAAATGAAGATTCATTTCATTATTACACATCTCATCAGATCTCCTCTTCTAGTGAGCATTAGCCAGTTGTAGTTACAGTGGCTAGTTGCAGTTACAGTTATGCTAGTTCCGTGTTGCACTATCTTGTTCGAGTGATGTGCCATACTTGAGGTATATTCCTCACACTAGGGAGAAACTTTCTATGTACTTGGAACTCTTCGTTTTTCTGGTGATGTACTCATGAACTTGGATTGAATTTCTTCTAGAGAATTTTTTTCTAATTTTTTCTCCCAAGTTTAGGTTTTTCCAAGATAAATTTTGTGTCTATTGTGCATGGCTATTTCTTTGTGATTATGTTATTTTCACTGCAGTTTTATTTCACTTGTAATTTTTAGTGTCTAATCAATTTATGATATCAATGTCATTGAAATTTGTTTGAAATCATAAAGTGATAATTATCATATATGAAAATTAGAAAAATCAATAGTAAGAAATACAATACCTACTGAAGAATCCAAAGAGGTATTGGCATAAGTATAAACATGTGTTAGGGGTGTCTTATAGGTAACAAACAAAAAAATATTGAGAAGAAGATATACAACTTCAACTCAAATTCATGGCAGGGATAAACAGGACTCCCAAGCCTAAATAGAAACTTGTATCATAAGTTCCAAAATGAAAAGGGATTACAAGATAGGACACATGAAATATAGGATCTACCATGTGAAATTACAACACTTCTAAACAAAAAATAAGGTTCCATGTCGCAACATAGTGCGGTCGATCCTTTGGAAAAATGAAACAAGAAATGGATAATGCAAAAATGCATGAAGGGGAAAATCTAACCTATATGCCAGTTTCAATATCATTACATGTTATAACAGATCGACATGGAATGAAAAGGAACTAAGGAAAATGTCTCCAAATTCCTGTATATAAGACCAAAAATAGTTACCTAGAAGTTAGTAAGTCAAATATAGAAACCTTTGATAAAAACATGTGTTAAGGGATGGGAAACTTGAAAACAAGAAACCCTAAAAGTACAATATGTACATAGGACCACAAATCCTTGTGACTTATGAATAATAGTTCTCCAGGTAGATCCCATTGCTAGGTTCAAGCCAAGGGTTTCAATGGTAACCAACTAGTAAATATTTAAGTTCAAGAAGAGGTCAAAGATCCAAAATCATAGCTTTAAGGATGGCCTCATATGAAGGTAACTCAACATCCATGAAATCAGGGCTAAAAAACACACAAATACTAGGGCTTGAGGTATTACAAACAATGATATCAGACTCAAAAGGAAATTCCAGATTACTCGAAACAAGAGGGGAAAGAAGAGGATTGCATGCCCCCATTGGATACAAAAATTAATCAATTTCCAAGACGTTATCTCGAGAAGGTGGAGATAACTATAAATATCCTTTCTCAAAAGAAATTGAACATTGAGGATAAGACACCACATAATTCACTTCTGGTGGGAGAGAGTCTACTCGAACACTAGGAACATACAAAGGAGAACATTGGGTTGAAGTTGAACTAGGATGGTGATTATCATATGAAAGATGATCAATAGTGACAATGCTTCCATTGTGAGGGAAATTCATCACAAGAAAAAGTGTATACACCATGCCATTCATCGCATAAACATAATCATCCCCAAGAAGAATATTAAAATCTAAAGGGAATGGCACCACTAATGGATCTACTAGAACATGCTTCCCACCTAACGTGATAGGAAATTGAAGAATAATCCATAGAAATTCACTAAGTTTTTTGTTGAAAGCCAAGAACTCAATGTTATATGACACAATATTAGGAGAAATCAACACTTTCAATGCCGAGGAGGATAAAATACTTGTAGAGGATCCTTCATATACAATATATCGATGAATGCCTTTCAACATAGGTTCAACTAGAATCGTTATCTTGAAAGGTGTAGAAGAATGAAGGTGAGGCTCCAAAAGATCATTCCAATCAAAGGAAACCAAGCTAGGACTTGGAGGCAATGTACTCAAAGAGAAAGGAATGCTCCCTTGTTTAGAAGGTACTAAACTAGAAATGCTAAAGACATAGTCAAAATAAGAAAAATCCCTAAAAGATGATTGGGATCAGCCGAACATTGCATTGACGAGACCACTTTAGTAGACTCATCACTCTCTAAGATAAGAGTGGAAACAGACGAATATTGCATCGGAACAACTACTTACTCAACCATTGATTGAATAGGATGCGATAAAACATGGTCAAGAGATGTTGTACCCCCTAAAACTAAAGTGGTATTGGACGAATATTTCATCGATGCAACCAGTTCATCAACCAATGATTGAATATAATGTTTGGAAACCTAAGCCGAAACAAAACTAGAAGGTTCTTCAGATAAGGACCACAATATTTGTACCACTGAAATAACAGGGCACAAATGAGTAAGGTGATTTCCTTTGTAAATATTACAAGGGAACTTGGGCTTATGTCCTATGAATTCTCGTAGCATGACTTATAGAGGTTGGTGGGTTTCCCCTAGCATGAATTGTAGTTTTTAGGTGTTGATATCCAACTAGAATTTATCTCTCAACATGACTCACAAAGGCCGTTTTCTTTTCCTCAACATGACTCATAGAGGTTTTTGACCTATCTCCAACATGACTCACAGAGGTTGGTGAACTAATGCCAGTATGAATTGCAATGACTGGACTCATGGATCCATCAAGACTCACAACAACTAATTACGTTCCCACAACATGACTTGCAGAGGCTGGTGATAGGTCTCCAACATGACTATTGGTGAATTATTCTTCTTAATCTTTCTCTTCCTATTCCTTTTAGAATTTTGGTTACTAGTAGTTGTACTTTCACCAGAAGAGGAAGAAGGAGGAGAAGTATACTTTGTGGATGCATAATTTAAAGGACCAACATTCATACGATGTAAATGACATGAGGTTCTTATATGATAAGCATAAATAGAATTTTGGACCTTCAGATTGGTACACAACCAAACCAATAGTCCTACATTCAACCTAGGAATGTTCAAAGTGGCCATCAAGGAGGAACCAACATTTCCAAAGAAAGGAAAAGAAAAATAATCCCCTTGGGAAGGGGTTCCTTGGTTGGTGTCCTAAAGAACTTTGGCCATGACTTTAGTATGCATAGGTTCATCCCTTGTAGGATTTTTCATGTCCATAAAAGTCTCATGCATTGACTCTGGTGAACTAGTGGTATAAAAACGCATGCCTTGTAGGAGGTGGCTCCACAATTTCAAAATAAATAACATGGGTCCTTCCTGAACAAAAGATCATTTTGTTAACCATCCTAAATTAACGATCAAAAAATTATGATACTGACACAACCTAAGGCCATCTATATAAAGAAACACTCCACTAAAAATTCCTAAGAGAAACATCACAAGAAAACAAATTTTCCAAATCTTTAGCCCAAGTGGATGAGGTCCTGATTCCAAAGAAATGAAAAAGTGGAAAGTGTTACAAATCAAAATTCCTCACTTTGAAAGTGTCACAATTGTTGTAATTTCGTAGTCGCAAGTGTCGTAGGTGTCGCAAGTATCACACTTTTATTGTCGTAAGTGTTGTAAGTGTCACATTCTCTTTTCCTAAGTGTTGCATCTCGAATGAAACCATGAAAACAATTTCTACAACCCGTAAAACATGTTAAAAGAATAAGCCCCATCATTTGACAGTCGAAATGCATATTTTTACTAGGTATTTACTCATCTTGGTGACTTTTTGGAAGATTAGTGCCCCCCTTCTCATACATAGGGAGTGCTAGAGCTCCTTGTCCATCTCAGGGGGAGCGTTGCAATGATTTGTTTTCCATTTTGAGGGATCATTGAGTTGGTTGAGGGAATCTTGGGGGAAATCCCACTTTTCTCTAAAGACAACTTTGAATGGATTGGGTTAGTTTGGATCGAATCTAATTCCATAGTTGCATCTAAGGAAGATATTACAACTATTGGAGCCATATCCTCAACTAATTCCAAATACACCCAAGTTAGTTGATCCTCTCAAAGCCTATAAATGGAGGTATTTCCACGGTGAAAATTAGTATAAAATCAGTAAAGCATTTTTATTTTGATTGTGTATCTTTTGATTAAGGGTTGGATGAGGAGGACTTGGAGAGGTTGCTCCAACATCATATGAATATTGTAAGTTCCCTTTTGAAGTTCTCATTAATATACTTGGCCTATTTCCTTCAAGTATGTGTTTACATGTGCTTGTCTATGCTTGTATTAATATTCATAGATCATTTGATTTTGTCTAGTCCATTAGAGTAGGATATAGTTGTTTGTTTCTTGCTTTCCATTGAAGGTACTATTTGGAGATCGTGGATTAGCATCTTGGACAAATGTCCTGAATGAGGTACATCATATTTCCCCTCCTTCTCTCCTTTTTAATGGATAAAATGAATCTATAGGAATGCTAGTGTCCAAATGTAATTTTATGTCTTGGTAGAGGGTTCTGTAATCAAAGGGAAATTTCACATGTCTGCAAGGGAATATTTCCATAACATAAAGGGACCTCCTGGATGAAGGCCCGGGTTGATTAATTCATGTGAACCAATGAATGAACGAGTGAGAAGCAGTTATCCCAACCTCCACTGACCAATCTTATTTGGTGCAAGGACCCATGATTCATGGGGCACCCTCTAGCAGTACTAAAAAGTGTGATATGTAATATTACCCAGGTACCATGAAAAACCCCAACAATCACCTTTGAGATGCCTAGGAAAAGAAACTAAGGTCACCAACTCACAGTCAATGTCCATGGGGTAAAATCGACAATCAGGATAGAAAATATGAGTAGATTAACAAATCCCAAATCTTTAAAAACGTCACCTATCATGAAGTTAAAGGAACTAGCGAAACCCCCAATATATGATATTTCCACTATGCCCAATTAAGTTTCGAAGGGGTATCTCCTCGACTCTCCTTTACGTGACCTTGTGTTTGGATCCTGTTTTAGAGGAGGCTCCCAACTATACTTATACTAATATTGGATTTGAATATCACTAACTTAGAATCCTATTTTTTTTCAATGGCCTTGGAGATTTATATCACCAATCCTAATCCAAGGCCCTAACCCTAAACTTGTTTGTTAACCCTATAAACAAATTCTAGCACATT
>JASDQU010026153.1:29379-39775 GCA_032191745.1 Picea mariana | reverse complement strand
GACCAGGTTCAAATCAAAGGAATATTCAATGACAAGACCACTGGAAATTGTGCATACTGATCTAGTTGGACCAAATACAACAAAGGGTTTAAAAGGTGAGAAATACTCTATGTTATTAGTTGATGATTATACAAGAATGACTGCAGTTTTCTTCCTCAAGAATAAGTCAGAAGATTTTGAAAAATTCAAGATCTACAAGGAAATGGTTGAAAATGAAATGGATTCAAAAATCAAATGCTTGAGATAGGATAATGGAGGTGAGTTCACTTCAAAGGAATTTATGGACTACTACAACATTCATGGAATAAAAATGCAATTCTTCATTTGTAGGACACCTCAACAGAATGGAGTTTTTGAAAGAAAGAACATGATAGTACATTAAATGGCTCAAACAATGCTAATGGATTCCAAATTGACAGATATTGTTTGGACATAGGTAGTGTATATAAAAGTTCACATTCAAAATAGAGTAATTCTCAGCAAAAACACTAACAAAACTCTCTACGAGCTATGGAAACAAACCAACAAATGTAAAGCACTTCATAGTTTTTGGAAAAAAATGCTACATCAAAAGAGAAGATGGAAGAATGGGAAAGTTTGACTCTCATGTGGACAAAGGAGTACTTGTTGGTTACTCAAGTACAAGGAAATCATACAAGTGTTACAACTTAAGATTGAACAAAGTTGTGGAAAGCATCAACGTAACAATTGATGAAACAAGTAGACAAAAATTAAATGAAGAAGAAAATGAATCAATGAAACAACTTTACAAAGAAGAAGTAGAAGATGAAAAAGAATTAGAAGGTGTTAGCACTAGAAATCACCTTCAGATTGCATAGAAGGTAATCACAGTACCCATCAGTTTATGTGAGTGTAATTGAGTTTTAATAGGTCAAATGGAGAAGACTAAATGATAATAATGTTCTAACTCAAAAATCTGGACTAACATGCAAAAGAAATTGAGGTATTGGATTAACTTCAGTTAGTAAGTTGGAGTAAAGGTGAGTAGAAGGAAGACTTTGGTGAGAGAGGTGTGGAGGTCTACTATGGACATCATGTATTCAAGCAGCCTAAGGAGGAAAAAATTAGACATAAGATCCCCTTGGATTCAAATTTCAAGGAAAATGAAAGAAATCGTAACATCACTATAATCAAACATTCATCATAATACAGTTACAACAATCCATGTGAATCAGTCATTCATGAACTCTCTTATTATCAGAGGAAAATAAAATAGAGTAAGAAAGCTGACTTAGATTAATCAAGAAGTCTCAAATCAAGTACATAACCAGAGAACCAATTTTCTTCATCAAAATATTACAATAGCAGGGATCCTAGATCAACCATTCGACCTTAACAAAATATCAAAACTGCCTATATATACTAGAAATGTTGCAACCACCAGGAATGCGAATGAACCCACACATTCAAAGTTTCCAGTCGGTGCCTACTTTGTCATCCTGTGCAGGCCTTCTTATGTCAAACGTGAGCCTGGCCTAGTTATGTGCTTTGTAGGAAAATCTGTCCCTCGGGAAACTTCGGATTGACAATCTCCCCCCACGAAAACTCTCAGTATGCTTTCCATTTATGGGGTGAGATGAGGTCTCAACTGTTGCCCCCATTTCCATTAACTACCTTCATAGAAATCAAGACGAGGCCTGACATCCATGAATGCTCCAAGCGGTGCCCATGACTTTTTTGAGTCAATCTCGGTGCCTCGAGGCCATGCAAATCTTCTTTTGTGACCAATACGAGTGATTTTTTCCTTTCGCGTGGCTCTTCTCCATCACTCCTTTTTCAATGTGACCTAGGTCCATGACCCTACACAATTGCATGATTGCAGGCGCAACCAAGGGTTTTTTGAAAGAAAACCACTTTTTCCCTGCAATTCACCATGAACCACCACGCGTCCCTTTCTAAAAACCACAGTTCCGATTGCGGCCCGCCCTTGAAAATTTAAAAATGTGCACACCTTTCGACCCCACAATGGAGCATGACGATTGATCATGTGATCTAAGATTAGACTTTCTGATCAATGGCCCAGCTCTGGCACCTTTTAGATTGATGGATCAGATTTTCTCTTTTTAAATCGACGGTCAAGATCTGCTTTGCGAGTCGGGCTTCGAACTTCGAGAAAATCAAAACTCAAACATTTTCCTTCAGCTTGTTTACCTAGAGCTATGGATTTAACGACACATGCTCTTGAATTGAATGAGTGATAATTACTTTAGACCTCCGAACTCTGGGAAATTCAAAACTCAAACTTCTTCTTTCAACTACTTTTCACCCGTAGTTGGTGATAAATTGACATGTGTCCTCCTGGATCGGACAAATGAGAAATAATTTGGCACTTCAACAGTTTGGTACTTCGAGACTTTGGCGACTTCGAAACTTCGGTGCTTCGGTGCTTCAGGACTTCGACACTTTGGGACTTCGTCACTTCGGCACTTTGGTGCTTCGATACTTCGACACTTCAGGACTTCGGTGCTTCGACAATTCCACACACTTCTCACTTCGAAACTCCCAAAGATTATTTCCCTGAACACTTGGGTCAACTACCACCTATCCCTTTAAAGATCAATGACTCATTCTCTCTTCGAGCCTTGTGCTCCAGTGCAGTACTTCGTGCAACTTTTAAGATTCTAAACCCCCGCGAGTCGGTAATCTGAACTCCATATGGAATTCCTTCCATTGAAAGTTGAACCTTCCCTTTTGATTCATTCGAGTCCNAAACGTACACACGACGCTCTTCCGATCTTACGAGTGTACGTTTGTGGAATTCCTTCCATTGAAAGTTGAACCTTCCCTTTTGATTCATTCGAGTCCAGAACAGACCTCTCTGAGTGTCATGTTTTGAGCCTACGACTGCGGCCTGTGTAAAAAAATACTTGGAAGACTAGATAGGGGCTAGGAAAATGGGGAGACCAAGGCACTTTAAACATAGAGGGGGGAAAACAAAAACGATTTTACAAGCCAAAGGGGAAAAAACTTAAGAATTGGTCTACGAAAGGAGAGAGACAAGGAGAAAAATAGACTTAGGTAGAAACCACAAACCCATAAGAATCTGATAAGTTAGTGTGATAACAAAAGGGGGAGATGAAGAAGATCTGACAGAAGCAAAAGAACAAGTTGAGAAATTTCCTCTAAAGAAACCTAGCAGACAAGTACAGAAGAATCATCCTTTAGATCAGATTATTGGAAACAAAGATGTAGGAGTCGAGATTAGAAGAATAATCCATTCACCAGAACAAATGCACCTAGCACTCTCATCTACTATTGAACCAACTTGTTTTGAAGAGGCAAACTAGGATGAATTTTGGAATAAGGCCATGGATGAATAATTGGATCAAATAGAGAAAAATGGTACTTGGGAATTGGTTCCAAGACCAAATGATAAGAATTTGATAGACACAATATGCGTATAGGGTAATAAATTGAATGAAGATGTATAGCTTACAAGGAACAAAGATAGATTGGCATGTAAAGGATATGCACAGGTTGAAGGAATCGACTTTGAAGAGACATTTTCCCCATTTTCCAGAATGGAAGCAATCCGATTGATTTTATCTTATGAATGCTCCAAAAATATTAAAGTGTATCAGATGGACATAAAATCATCTTTTCTAAATGGGAACTTGAAGAATAAGTCTACATTGAACAACCAGAAGGATTTCAGTTGTCAAAAAACGTAGATTATGTGTGTAAATTAAATAAGGCCTTGTATGGTCTAAAATAGATGCCTAGATCATGGTACTCTAGACTGGATAACTATATACAACATGAAAGGTTCATAAAAGGAAGTGCAGACAATAACCTCTACATCAAGGTAAGTCAAGATAGTATTTTATTAATTGAATTTTATGTTGATGATATTATTTTTGGTAGTGATGATGACAGGTTAAGCTAGAAATTTGCAAAGGATATGCAGAATGAATTTGAAATTTCATTACTTGGAGAACTATCCTTCTTTCTGGGACTTCAAATACGTCAAAGAAACCATGAATTTTTATTTCTCAAAACAAGTATATTGGATAAATGCTACAGAGGTTTAGAATGGAATATTGCAAACCAGTTATAACTCCCATGCAAACCAGTTGCAAGTTGAGAAAAGATGATGATTCAAATTCTACATATCAGAGGAAATACAAGTCAATGATTGGTAGCCTATTATATGTGACAACATCCAGACCAGATGTAATGCAGGCAGTTGGATAGGTGGCACGATTTCAAGTAGCACTAGAGGAATCACATGTATTAGCAGTGAAGAGGATTTTCATATATCGCAAAGGAACAACAGAGTTTGGATTATGGTATCCTAAAGGAAAGGATCTATCACTTATTTCTTACATAGATGTAGATTGGGCAGGCTGTATTGATGACTGACGAAGCACCAGTGGAGCAGTGTTCTACTTGGGTGAGTGTTTAGTATCATGGCTAAACAAGAAACAACCATCACTATCTTTATCTATAGCCGAGGCAGAGTATATTGCAGAAACAACATGTTGTACACAGGTTCTTTGGATGAAACAAACTCTAATAGATATACATGTTCAGTATAATGAGCCCATTCCAATCTATTATGATAATACAAGCACCATAATTATCTCAAAGAACTCGATGATGAACTCCAAGACGAATAACATTCCAATCAAGTATCACTTTTTACGGGAACGGGTTGCAGAAAATAACATCAGAGTTGAGTATGTGGGAACAAAATAACAAGTGGAAAACATATTTACAAAATCACTTCCACGGGAAACCTTTGAGTATCTTAGCCAAAGATTCGGAGTTATTTCTACTCTAAAATGAATGTTTTTGAATGCTTATCTTATATGTCTTATATGTACACGAGGAAGCACCATAAAGAGGATAGTTCAGTTAGAGGGAGAAACCCTGGATGGAAATATACCTTTTCCATTGATGACAAAGGGGGAGAGATTTATTAGATGCATAGGAAAGATGCATGGTTCGAGGGGGAGAAATGCTCACAGAGATTCATAGGACATAGACATGGTTCCAAGGGGAGCATGAGTGATATGATTTCAGTATTTCATCATAGTGTTTTCATCAATGCCAAAGGGGGATATTGTTGATTAAGGTTGGTTTTCATTGATGTCAACCCTTGAAGAAATCCCAGTAGCACAAAGGTTTGGGTAATGTAGCCAATTTTTTTTTATGTAAAGATGACTCATTATTGTATTGTCATGGTTGATAAGAAGTAAAAATGGATGAAATCCAAAGTGGTCTCCTTATGGTGAAATCCCTCACGAGAAGACGCTTTGCAGATTGAGTTATCCTAGAAGTATGGTTAGAGAACCCATCCTTAATTGTGGAATACTGAGATGAAGGTCAGTGAATTTGTCGATGAAACTATCCTAGATGGATAGTGCTTGTCATGCCATTTATGGTTTTACATGGAACGTCAGATAACTCCTCACGGTTATAGAGTTATGGCCATATGAATTTGAACAACCCTCATGAGTCATATAGAAGCCCCAAAAAGTCAAGTGTTTGCAAAAGAAATTATTTAAATAATAAAGTAAATGGAGAAATCCCTAAAATAAGGAAAGTGTAATGCTACATGAAAGTATAAATAAGAGGCAAATATTTTTCATTTAATCACATTTGAATATCATTGAATATCTATTTTGTGAAAGGTTATTTGGGAAGGCATTATTGAGAGAGAAAATTAAAGCAGAAAAGTGCAGCAGAAAAATCATGGTAGAAAAAGTGCAGCAGAAAAATCGTGGTAGAAAAAGTGTGGAAGAAAACGTGCGGTAGAAAAACTATGGTAGAAAAAGTGCGGCAGAAAAATCACGACAGAAAATTCATGGAAGAAAAATCGCAGCACAAAAAGTGTGGAAGGAAAATCATGGAAGCAACATGGTTGGGGTCTATTTATGAGATATATGGCACATCTTATTTGAGGGAAGTTGGATGGGGCAAGGAAAGTTGGTTGTAGCCACCTTCCGGTTGTAGCCAGAGAACTTAGGGGATTGTATCCTCCTTCTGGTTGTAGCCAGAGAATTGGGGAGATGGAGCTTCCCTCAGGTTGTAGCCTGAGAAACTAGGGGGTTGGATCCTCCTTCCAGTTGCAGCTGGAAAACAAAGGAATTTGGTGCTTCCAATGATTGCAATTGTTCAATACATATAAGAAAAAAAATCCTGTGGTTTTCTCCCGCTTTGGGTTTCCACGTAAAAACACCGGTGTACTATGTATGTGTGTGATTGGACATTTGTTCATTGTTTATTTACTCTATAACTATTGGATGATAATGCTACATTGATATAACACTTGTATTTTGGTGAAAAAGGAATATATTTCTCTATTACTGATTCACCCCCCCTCTTAGTAATCCAACAACTACCCCAAAAGAGAGATATTTATTTCTCTATAAATTTAATGCCTAGAGCAGCTCTAGTGTCAAAGACTCCTTATAGAATGAGTACATGAGAGTTGAAGGACTTGCAAATGCATCTTAAATAACTTATAAATAAGGGGTATATATGCCCCAAGTGTTTCACCTTGGGATTCCCAGTATTTTTCTTGAAGAAGAAAGATGGGACATTAATATTATGCATTGATTTCAGACAGTTGAATAAAGTGACTGTAAAGAACAAGTATCCTCTGCCAAGGATTGATGATCTCTTTAATCAATTGAAGGATGCAAATATATTTTCAAAGATAGATCTCAGGTTAGGATACCATTAGGTAAGGATTAAAGAGTAATATATCAACAAGAATGCCTTTAGGACAAGGTATGGTCATCATTAGTTCACAATGGTGCCATTTGGGTTGTAAAATGCACCAGTTGTTTTCATGTGCTTAATGAATGGTGTTTTCCGAGAATATTTAGACAAGTTTTTCATTGTTGTTTTAGATGACATCCTTGCTTATTCCAAGTCATAAGAAGAGCATGAGAATCATTTGAGGATGGTGTTGCAAGTATTAAGGGAGCATCAGTTGTATGCCAATTTGAGCAAGTGCTCATTTTATGAGAAGCAAATTCATTATTTGGGGAATATCATTTCAGAGGAAGGGATAGTAGTGGATCATGAGAATATAGAAGCCATTAGAGAATGGTCAGCACTAAATAATGTCACAAACGTCAAATCATTCATGAGCCCTGTAGGCTACTACATGATATTTATTGAAGGATTCTAAAAGATTTCACACCCAATCACTTCCTTGCAAAAGAAGGGTGTGAAATTTCAGTGGACAATGGATTGTGAAAATAGTTTCCAACACTTGAAAAAATTATTAACGAGTGCTCCAATACTAAGGATTGCAAACCCAAATGAAGACTTTATTGTATGCACAAATTCATGTAAAGAAGGACTTGGTGGAGTCCTCAGTCAAAATGGGGTTGTTATATGTTATGAATCAAGGAAGTTGAAGGAGTGTGAAAGACATTATGCCACTCATGATTTGGAGTTGGAATCCATAGTGCATACCTTGAGAAAATGGAGAAACTACCTCATGGGGAAGAGGTTTGAGTTGAGGACAGACCATAATGGTCTGAAATATTTATTTGATCAACCAACTCTAAATGCTAGGAAAAACAGATGGCTAGAATTTCTAAGTGAATATGAATTTGATATAAAGAATATCAAGGGGAAAGAGAACAAAGTGTCTGATACACTCAGCAAAAGAGTGCATGAATTGCATGTTAAAACCATTAGCATGTACCAATCATATTTGAAAAACAAAATTTTAGAGGCTGCAAAATTAGATTTGCAATACAGGGAATTAGTGGCAAAATTACAGCAAGGTAAATTGCAACAGAAAATTGAAGAATACAATCGAGATAATGATGAAATTCTCATGTACATGGGAAGAATTTATGTATGAAATTCTCATGAATTGATAGATCTGATATTGAGAGAAATACGTAATGCACCTTATGCTGGGCACCCATGTTATCATAAAACTATTGCAGCCGTCAAGAGCTAATATTATTGGCCGGGAATGAAGAAAGAAGTTATTGATTTCATTGCCAAATGTTTGGAATGTCAAAAAGGTAAAAGATGAGAATAGACACCTAGGTGGTTTGCTACAACTATTCCCTATTCCTGAGTGGAAATGGGAAGTTGTAACAATGGATTTCATCACCAAACTGCACAGAACAAACAAACAACAAAATTCTATCATGGTAGTGGTGGATAAGCCTACTAAAGTTTCCCATTTTATTCCATTTAAGCTCACTCACAAGGTAGCCAACATTGATGATGTTTATATGAGAGAAATTACTCGATTACATGGTATACCCAAGGCAATTGTATTTGATAGAGATACAAAATTTACCTCTAATTTTTGGAAATGATTATTTAATGGATTTGGAACAAATTTGAATTTTAGTACAACTTATCATCCAGAATTAGATGGACAAACAAAGAGGGTGAATCAAGTGACTAAGGATATGTTGAGAATGTATGTGATGGATAAAACATCAAAATGGAAAGACTACCTACTCTTAGTAGAGTTTTCTTATAACAATGGGAACCAAACATCTCTAAAGATGAGCCAATTTGAGACACTTTATGGAAGAAAGTGCAACACACCGGTTAGTTGGGATAACCCAATAGATAGAGCATTGGTTGGGCCATATTTGCTCAGGGAAATGGAGGAGAAAATGTTGAAAATAAAGAAAAATTTAAAGGCTTCCCAAGACAGGAAGAAAATCTATGATGATAAGAGAATAACTCACAGGGAATTTAAAGTTGGGGACCATGTATTCTTGAAAATGAATACCAACATAAGTTCCCTGAAGTTGGGAAATTGTTCAAAGTTGGCAGCTCTCTATTGTGGGTCATTTGAAATCCTAGAGAGGATTGGTCCAGTGACTTATATGATTCCATTACTTGCATCTATGTCTGTTCATAATGTATTCCATGTATCATTGCTCAAGAAATATATACCTGATGCTAATCATGTTATTGATTGGAATGTGATTCAGGTGGAGTAAGAAGGTGTTTTCCAAGTGCATCTAGTACGCATTCTGGACCGGAAAATAAAATAGCTTTGGAATCGATCCATAGGGCTTGTAGAGGTCAAATAGACATGGTACGGTTCTGAGGATGCTACTTCGGAGCATGACAATGCAATGCAGGCATAATACCCTCATCTTTTTGAGGATTTTTGAAATATTTTTTGTATATGTGTACATAATGCACTGAGGACAGTGCATAAATAAGGGGAGGGGATTGTAATATCCCTAGGCCGAACCTAGTTGTAAATGTAAATACAAATGTACGTAAGATGGTGAGATGTTTGATATCATTTTTGTATGCACCTTTCATGGAATAGTGCGTGCATGTACTGCGAAGTAAAATGATGAAGTGTGCATGTTCCAGGAAACCGCAGGCAACAACTTAAGTGTGCATGATTTTGAGGCTGGGGAGCCTTTGTGTATATGTTGTGTTTTATAGGCTTGTGAGCCAATTATTAGAAGATAGGAGGCTTATGTTTGTATTAGGCCAAAGATCCTAGATGATAAAGCCAGTGCACCTATTTTTGTATATGTCTCATCATTAGTATAAAATACATCGATGTGTGCAGATCGATCACGATAAAAGAGGATGGGGGACTAAACTCCACCATTCAGAGAAAGGGGGGTGCTAAAAGTTAAGCAAAAGGGGATAATCTAGGGAAATTCATCGAAAAAGAATATTATATTAATATTTCTTAAGTATAAAGTATGGATAACTATTTTATCATAATTTCGAAGGATGGTGACAAGTGCGCCAAAGTAGCTCCCAACATGAAAACTTTGGACTTAGTTCATTTTCCATCATTCAGTCATCCATTCAATCATTCCAGGATCATTCACTCACTCGGTCAGTTGTCTTCCATACCTTCCTGTTACTGTACCTGAACCTGTATCTGTATCCATACCTGTTTGTGTAGTTGGTTAGATTGGGAGATGGACTGAAGAAGCGGGTTGTCATGCCTGTGGGATATTGAAGAGGCGGGTTGTTAGGACCATGAGAAATCTCTCAAGGTGAGAGAATTGTTGGGAATTGATTTTCGAAGGTGCTAAACTAGAACTATAGGGCTCTGAGACTTCCTTTCCAGCCTGTTGTTGAAGCTTGGAAGGGAAGTGGGTTAGACAAAGGACTATTGAGCAGAGAAGGGGCACACTTCCTGGGGTGGGACAGGCATGTGGGTAATGAGGGACTGTAGGATGTTATTTTGAGTTGTCACTTGTGACGAAGTCTTTCCTATTTTCTATGATACATCATCTTGGTTAGGAATTGTAACGACCCTGCTTAAATAGATGTATATGATTATTAATTATAATTAATTTAATAATATAACTGTCCTAAAAGATTAGCTAAACCATAATTATTTCTTAAAATAACATTAACTAATTAATTAGTATTAATTAGTTATTCA
>JASDQU010026153.1:0-13387 GCA_032191745.1 Picea mariana | reverse complement strand
AATAACATGATTAGCATCAGGTATATATTTCTTGAGCAATGATACATGGAATACATTATGAACAGACATAGATGCAAGTAATGGAATCATATAAGCCACTGGACCAATCCTCTCTAGGATTTCAAATGACCCACAATAGAGAGCTGCCAACTTTGAACAATTTCCCAACTTCAAGGAACTTATGTTGGTCTTCATTTTCAAGAATACATGGTCCCCAACTTTAAATTCCCTGTGAGTTATTCCCTTATCATCATAGATTTTCTTCCTGTCTTGGGAAGCCTTTTAATTTTTCTTTATTTTCAACATTTTCTCCTCCATTTCCCTGAGCAAATATGGCCCAACCAATGCTCTATCTACTGGGTTATCCAAACTAACCAGTGTGTTGCACTTTCTTCCATAAAGTGTCTCGAATTGGCTCATCTTTAGAGATGTTTGGTACCCATTGTTATAAGAAAACTCTACTAATTCCCATTTTGATGTTTTATCCATCACATACATTCTCAACATATCCTTAATCACTTGATTCACCCTCTTTGTTTGTCCATCTAATTCTGGATGATAAGTTGTACTAAAATTCAAATTTGTTCCAAATCCATTAAATAATCATTTTCAAAAATTAGAGGTAAATTTTGGATCTCTGTCAAATACAATTGCCTTGGGTATACCATGTAATCGAGTAATTTCTCTCATATAAACATCATAAATGTTGGCTACCTTGTGAGTGAGATTAAATGGAATAAAATGGGAAACTTTAGTAGGCTTATCCACCACTACCATGATAGAATTATGTTGTTTGTTTGTTCTGTGCAGTTTGGTGATGAAATCCATTGTTACAACTTCTCATTTCCACTCAGGAATAGGGAATGGTTGTAGCAAACCACCTAGGTGTCTATTCTCATCTTTTACCTTTTTGAAATTCCAAACATTTGGCAATGAAATCAACAACTTCTTTCTTCATTCCCGACCAATAATATTAGCTCTTGATAGCTGCAATAGTTTTATGATAACATGGGTGCCCAGCATAAGGTGCATTACATATTTCTCTCAATATCAGATCTTTCAATTCATGAGAATTTGGTACATAAATTCTTCCCCTGTACATGAGAATTTCATCATTATCTTGATTGTATTCTTCAATTTTCTGTTGCAATTTACCTTGCTGTAATTTTGCCACTAATTCCCTGTATTGCAAATCTAATTTTGCAGCCTCTAAAATTTTGTGTTTCAAATATGATTGGTACATGCTAATGGTTATAACATGCAATTCATGCACTCTTTTTCTAAGTGTATCAGACACTTTGTTCTCTTTCCCCTTGATATGCTTTATATCAAATTCATATTCACTTAGAAATTCTAGCCATCTGTTTTTCATAGCATTTAGAGTTGGTTGATCAAATAAACATTTCAGACCATTATGGTCTGTCCTCAACTCAAACCTCTTCCCCATGAGGTAGTTTCTCCATTTCCTCAAGGTATGCACTATGGATGCCAAATCCAAATCATGAGTGGCATAATGTCTTTCTNATAGCATTTAGAGTTGGTTGATCAAATAAACATTTCAGACCATTATGGTCTGTCCTCAACTCAAACCTCTTCCCCATGAGGTAGTTTCTCCATTTCCTCAAGGTATGCACTATGGATGCCAAATCCAAATCATGAGTGGCATAATGTCTTTCATACTCCTTCAACTTCCTTGATTCATAACATATAACAACCCCATTTTGACTGAGGACTCCACCAAGTCCTTCTTTACATGAATTTGTGCATACAATAAAGTCTTCATTTGGGTCTGCAATCCTTAGTATCGGAGCACTTGGTTAATAATTTTTTCAAGTGTTGGAAACTATTTTCACAATCCATTGTCCACTGAAATTTCACACCCTTCTTTTGCAAGGAAGTGATTGGGTGTGAAATCTTTTAGAATCCTTCAATAAATATCATGTAGTAGCCTACAGGGCCCATGAATGATCTAACGTTTGTGACATTCTTTAGTGCTGACCATTCTCTAATGGCTTCTATCTTCTCATGATCCACTGCTATCCCATCCTTTGAAATGATATTCCCCAAATAATGAATTTGCTTCTCATAAAATGAGCACTTGCTCAAATTGGCATACAACTAATGCTCCCTTAATACTTGCAACACCATGATCCTCAAATGATTCTCATGATCTTCTTATGACTTGGAATAAACAAGGATGTCATCTAAAACAACAATGAAAAACTTGTCTAAATATTCTCGGAAAACACCATTCATTAAGCACATGAAAACAACTGGTGCATTTGACAACCCAAATGGCACCATTGTGAACTAATGATGGCCATACCTTGTCCTAAAGGAATTCTTGTTGATATATTCCTCTTTAATCCTTACCTAATGGTATCCTAACCTGAGATCTATCTTTGAAAATATCTTTGCATCCTTCAATTGATCAAAGAGATCATCAATCATTGGCAGAGGATACTTGTTCTTTACAGTCACTTTATTCAACTGTCTGAAATCAATGCATAATATTAATGTCCCATCTTTCTTCTTCAAGAAAAATACTGGGAACCAAGGGTGACACACTTGGGGCATATATACCCCTTATTCATAAGTTCTTTAAGATGAATTTTCAACTCCTTCAACTCTCATGTACTCATTCTATAAGGAGTCTTTGACGCTGGAGCTGCTCTAGGCATTAAATTTATAGAGAAATCAATATCTCTCTTTTGGGGTAGTTGTTGGGTTACTAAGAGGGGGGGTGAATCAGTAATAGAGAAATATAATCCTTTTTCACCAAAATACAAGTGTTATATCAATGTAGCATTATCATTCAATAGTTATAGAGTAAATAAACAATGAACAAATGTCCAATCACACACATACACATTACACCAGTGTTTTTATGTGGAAACCCAAAGTAGGAGAAAACCACAGAATTTTTTTTCTTATATGTATTGAAGAATTGCAATCATTGGAATCACCAAATTCCTTTGTTTTCCAGCTGCAACTGGAAGGAGGCTCCAACCCCCTAGTTTCTCAAGCTACAACCTAAGGGAAGCTCCATCTCCCCAATTCTCTGGCTACAACCAGAAGGAGGATACAATCCCCTAAGTTCTCTGGCTACAACCGAAAGGTGGCTACAACAACCTTTCCTTGCCCTGTCCAACTGCCCTCAAATAAGATGTGTTGTATCTCTCATAAATAGAACCCAACCATGTTGCTTCCATGATTTTCCTTCCGCACTTTTTGTGCCACGATTTTTCTGCCATGAATTTTCTGTCATGATTTTTCTGCCACACTTTTTTTGCCGTAGTTTTTTTGCCGCACATTTTCTTCCACACTTTTTCTGCCATGATTTTTTTTGCCACGATTTTTCTGCCGCACTTTTTCTACCATGATTTTTCTACTGCTCTTTTTTTGCCACATTTTTCCTGCCGCATTTTTTCTGCCACACTTTTTTTGCTACAATTTTCTCTCTCAATAATACCTTTCCAAATAACCTTTCACAAAATAGATATTTAATGATATTCAAATGTTATTAAATGAAAAATATTTGCCTCTTATTTATACTTTCATGTAGCATTACACTTTCATTATTTTAGGGATTTCTCCATTTACTTTATTATTTAAATAATTTATTTTGCAAACACTTGACTTTTGGGGGCTTTTATATGACTCATGAGGGTTGTTCAAATTCATATGGCCATAACTCTATAACCGTGAGGAGTTATGTGATGTTCCACATAAAACCATAAATGGCATGACAAGCACTATCCATCTAGTATAGTTTCATCGACAAATTCACTGACCTTCATCTCATTATTCCATAATTAAGGATGGGTTCTCTAACCATACTTCTAGGATAACTCAATCTACAAAGCGTCTTCCTGTGAGGGATTTCACCATAAGGGGACCACTTTGGATTTCATCCATTTGTACTTCTTATCAACCATGACAATACAATAATGAGTCATCTTTACATAAAAAAAATTTGGCTACATTACGCAAACCTTTGTGCTACTGGGATTTCTTCAAGGGTTGACATCAATGAAAACCAACCTTAATCAACAATATCCCCCTTTTTCATTGATGGAAACACTATGATGAAATACTGAAATCATATCACTCATGCTCCCCTTGGAACCATGCCTATGTCATATGAATCTCTGTGAGCATTTCTCCCCCTCGAACCATGCATCTTTCCTATGCATCTGATCAATCTCTCCCCCTTTGTCATCAATGGAAAAGGTATATTTCCATCCAGGGCTGCTCCCCCTAACTGAACTATCCTCTTTATGGTGCTTCCTCGTGTACATATAAGACATATAAGATAAGCATTCAAAAACATTCATTTTGGAGTAGAAATAACCTTGAATCTCTGGCCAAGATACTCAAAGGTTTCCCGTGGAAGTGATTTTGTAAATATGTTTTCCACTTGTTATTTTGTTCCCACATACCCAACTCTGATGTTATTTTCTGCAACCCGTTCCCGTAAAAAGTGATACTTGATTGTAATGTTATTCGTCTTGGAGTTCATCATCGAGTTCTTTGAGATATTTATGGCGCTTGTATTATCACAATAGATTGGTAGATTGGAATGGGCTCATTACACTGAACATGTATATCTGTTAGAGTTTGTTTCATCCAAAGAACATGTGTACAACATGTTGTTTCTGCAATATACTCTGCCTCAGCTGTAGATAAAGATAGTGATGGTTGTTTCTTGTTTAGCCATGATACTAAACACTCACCCAAGTAGAACACTGCTCCACTGGTGCTTCATCAGTCATCAATACAGCCTGCCCAATCTACATCTATGTAAGAAATAAGTGATAGATCCTTTCCTTTTGGATACCATAATCCAAACTCTTTTGTTCCTTTGAGATATATGAAAATCATCTTCACTGCTAATACATGTGATTTCTCTAGTGCTGCTTGAAATCGTGCCACCTATCCAACTACCTGTATTACATCTGGTTTGGATGTTGTCACATATAGTAGGCTACCAATCATTGACCTGTATTTCCTCTTATATGTAGAATTTGAATCATCATCTTTTCTCAACTTGCAACTGGTTTGCATGGGAGTGATAACTGGTTTGCAATATTCCATTCTAAACCTCTGTAGCATTTATCCAATATACTTGTTTTGAGAAACAAAAATTCCTTGGTTTCTTTGACGTATTTGAAGTCCCAGAAAGAAGGATAGTTCTCCAAGTAATGACATTTCAAATTCATTCTGCATATCCTTTGCAAATTTCTAGCTTAACCTGTCATCATCACTACCAAACATAATATCATCAACATAAAATTCAATTAATAAAATACTATCTTGACTTACCTCGATGTAGAGGTTATTGTCTACACTTCCTTTTATGAACCTTGCATGTTGTATATAGTTATCTAGTGTAGAGTACCATGATCTAGGCATCTATTTTAGACCATACAAGGCCTTATTTAATTTACACACATAATCTACATTTTCTGACAACTGAAATCCTTTTGGTTGTTCAATGTAGACTTATTCTTCAAGTTCCCCATTTAGAAAAGATGATTTTATGTCCATCTGATACACTTTAATATTTTTGGAGCATTCATAAGATAAAATCAATCGGATTGCTTCCATTATGGAAAATGGGGAAAATGTCTCTTCAAAGTCGATTCCTTCAACCTGTGCATATCCTTTACATGCCAATCTAGATTTGTTTCTTGTAAGCTATACATCTTCATTCAATGTATTCCCCTATACCCACATTGTGTCTATCAAATTCTTATCGTTTGGTCTTGGAACCAATTCCCAAGTACCATTTTTCTCTATTTGATCCAATTCTTCATCCATGGCCTTATTCCAAAATTCATCCTAGTTTGCCTCTTCAAAACAAGTTGGTTCAATAGTAGATGAGAGTGCTAGGTGCATTTGTTCTGGTGAATGGATTCTTCTTCTAGTCTCGACTCTTGCATCTTTGTTCCCAATAATCTGATCTGAAGGATGATTCTTCTGTACTTGTCTGCTAGGTTTCTTTAGAGGAAATTTCTCAACTTGTTCTTCTGCTTCTGTCAGATCTTCTTCATCTTCCCCTTTTGTTATCACACTAACTTTTCAGAGTCTTATGGGTTTGTGGTTTCTACCTAAGTTTATATTTATCCTTGTCTCTCTCCTTTCGTAGACCAATTCTTAAGTTTTTTCCCCTTTGTCTTGTAAAATCATTTTTGTTTTCCCCCCTCTATGTTTAAAGTTCCTCGGTCTCCCCATTTTCCTAGCCCCTATCTAGTCTTCCAAGTATTTTTTTACATAGGCCGCAGTCGTAGGCTCAAAATGTGACACTCAAAGAGGTCTGTTCTGGACTCGAATGAAGCAAAAGGGCAGGTTCAAGTTTCAATGGAAGGAATTCTATATGGAGTTTAGATTACCGGCTCGCGGGGGTTCAGAATCTTAAAAGTTGCACGAAGTATTGCACTGGAGCACAAGGCTCAAAAAGAGAATGAGTCATTGATATTTAAAGGGACAGATGGTAGTTGACCCAAGTCTTCAGGGAAATAAGATTTGGGAGTTTCGAAGTGAGAAGTGTGTGGAATTGTCGAAGCACCGAAGTCCTAAAGTGTCAAAGTGTCGAAGTGTCGAAGTGCTGAAGTGTCGAAGTCCCAAAGTGTCAAAGTCCTGAAGCACCGAAGCACCAAAGTTTTGAAGTCGCCAAAGTGTCGAAGTCCCGAACTGTCAAAGTACCAAATTCTTTCTCATT
The DNA here is from genome assembly GCA_032191745.1 of Picea mariana. NCBI lineage: Eukaryota > Viridiplantae > Streptophyta > Pinopsida > Pinales > Pinaceae > Picea > Picea mariana. The sequence goes on along the minus strand of JASDQU010026153.1, from coordinate 6,663 downwards.
TGTCTGATCCAGGAGGACACATGTCAATTTATCGCCAACTACGAGTGAAAAGCAGTTGAAAGAAGAAGTTTGAGTTTTGACTTTCCCAGAGTCCGGAGGTCTAAAGTAATTATCACTCATTCGATTCAAGAGCATGTGTTGTTAAATCCATAGCTCAGGGTAAAATAAGTTGAAGGAAAATGTTTGAGTTTTGATTTTCTCGAAGTTCGAAGCCTGACTCGCAAAGCAGATCTTGACCATCAATTTGAAAAGAGAAAATATGATCCATCAATCTAAAAGGTGCCAGAACTAGGCCATTGATCAGAAAGCCTCATCTTAGATCACATAATCAATCATCATGCTCCATTGTGGGGTTGGAAGGTGTGCACATTTTTAAATTTTCAAGGGTGGGCCGCAATTGGAACTGTGGTTTTTAGAAAGGGACGCGTGGTGGTTCATGGTGAATTGCGGGAAAAAGCAGTTTTCTTTCAAAACACCCTTGGTTGCACTTGCAATCATGCAATTGTGTAGGGTCATGGACCTATGTCACATTGAAAAAGGAGCGATGGACAGGAGCGACGAAAAAGGAAAAAATCACTCGTATTGGTCACAAAATAAGATTTGCATGGCCTTGAGGCACCAAGATTGACTCGAAAAAGTCATGGGCACTACTTGGAACATTCATGGATGTCAGGCCTCATCATGATCTCTATGAAGGTAGTTAATGGAAATGGGGGAAACAGTTGAGACCTTGTCTCACCCCATAAATGGAAAGCATATTGAGAGTTTTTGTGGGGCGAGATTGTGTTGACGGGCGAAATTGACCGTCCGTCAACTGGAAGAGTGGAACCGGTCCGGGGTTGTCTAATAACCCAAGTTGTTTGGGATGAACCACCCTAATGGGTTTAGTGGCTCCGTTAGCCGATCTAAGGTCCTAAGAAAACAAAAAGAAAACGAATCTACAATAACTAATCTAACTAAAAATAACAATTAAAACAAACTAAACTAATCTAACTAAAAAGAAATAAAACAAACTAATAAACTAATCTAACTAAAACTAACTATTCTATATATACAATCTACTAACTAATACTATACTAACTCTAACTAATTAAATATCTAACTACTAATAGAAATAAATCATATTCACAAAATGTACAATGTCTACAATTTACAGATTTAAATAAAACCTGAAAAATTCATTTATATTCTGCCCTAAGACAGAGAAAGATATTTTTGTTGATTTTATAATTTTATGAACAGAAATAAAACAAAAAAAACTAACTAGACTAAACAACTAATATACTAACTACAACTACAAATCTAACTAACATATATCTAACTAAACTACTAATATTATACTAAAAAATAAACTATTAAATAAATGGCAAACTAACCTGGAGAAACGCTCCAGATTTGTCCTGTGTATGATGATTGTCTTAGTTGATCAGAGGGAGGAAACCCACACCGAATTATCCAGGAGCTTCTCGTAAATGATAGCTGTAGTACTCTTCAATATAATTACAGGACAAACAAGACATAAAAATTTACAACAATCATATGATTTATAAATCTTCACAGTTAGATAAATCTGTATGCAAAGATCTATACGAAATAATTCTATTGATGAAGAAGATAAATATGTCATTCATTAACTGAACAAAGTAATTGCTGTATTTTTTAAGTATTGAAGGAAGTCAGATATGGATAGCACATTAATTAAATCACATTATTCTGCAACAGACTATGATAGCTAAAGTAGTCTATAATCAACTGCAAATGACATGCAAAACTTGAAACAAAAGATTGATATATTGAAAAGCGAAAGCTATAGCAAAACATCAACTTCTGTCTCAGTTTGTATTAGAAATCCATAGCCTGGTTCTCCCACAAGTGAGGATGATCCGTATTACACAAAATAATAAGTATTTAAAGACCTTCCACAGGGTAAAACATCCCTGTGGAAGTTATCAAAATTCTTTACATAAAATCTGGGAAGATATCCCAAGTCTGACTAAACTAAGAACCTAGAATAAAAACTAAATCTCAAAACATCTCCTAGATTGTCCAGTATGTCTAATGCAATTCAGATGTACCTGAAAAGAGTTAAAAATGGACAAGTTAGAAGGTTATTTTATTAATAAAATGATAAAAAATTTAATTCTATAGACTAGCTATAGAATCTTGCGATTCTGTAGCTGGTCTAAATAAGACACAGAATCAGCATTAAAATCAATTCAAAATCTTTTAAAGAATTAAATTCAATTAACATCCAATAGATATTTGAAAACGAATCATTGAAATTGAAAATGTTATACCATTTTGAAATCAAACAAGACCAAGATCAATCAAATGATTACAGAGATAGGTATACTCTGTTTCGTTTGTTACCAAAAATCGGGTGAACAAAATCATAATCAAATAGTTATGAAATCATTTCATATCAAACTGAAATCGATTAAAACGAATCGCAAGCAATTGTTATGCTGCCTCATCAACAGGAAATACGATCGAATCCAAACAAGATCATTTTCAAATCGTTATAACTATATGGACACAACAAACGATTCATGCCATGAGCGAATTAAACCAAAACTGGTGCGTAAATTACCACAAATGAAATCGTAATGAGATCAATCAATTGATAACAAAATATGTAATATTATCTCAATCGTTTGTTATTGCTATTTGGGGCAAACAAAATCGATTGACCTTGATCGAAATCGTCTCTTTCAAACGAATTATAACCGGATTTGATAGAGATAACATATGTCAACCAATTCATTTTGCAAATTAAAATCAAACATAGCAGCATTTATGATACGAATCCAACGCATGAAAATGATCGAACTAACAATAGATACACAACAATCCAATCAAGTGAATCGAACAACTGGGGTTTAACACAGTCATCGTGGATCAAAACCGTTCCATGATTCGGGCGTGAATATTATTTGCACAGGCTTAAATGAGAGTATTGTTTCCATAAAAACAGAGTCGTTCTTTCCACATTGAAATCGAACAGAGTTGTATTCTTGATTTAGAAAATTATATGACACAGCATATTAAAAGATCATAACAACCAAACTCATGAAATTGTTCGACAATCATAGCATACAAACTAACCAAAACGAAATCAAATCAAAACATGATCGCATTCTAAATCTAGCATGAAAAACTTCCTGTCCAAATTGGATACAAACAAATCCAATCTAAAGCAAACCATCAATTTCGTTAACTCAATTAGACAGACAATCAAATTAAATCCAATCGAAAACCAATCAGATCTGATAAAAATCTATCAGTGGCTAAACTGGGAATGAGCAAAGCACATTTCCAAATCAAAATTTCATTTATTTTTAGCAAAGTGCAAACAATGTACAGGATGAACATATTATGACAGAGCCATTTCGAAGGATAGACAAAACTATTCGAAAACCAAATTCAAATCATTATATTAACCTGATCATTCACACAACTAAAATGATATCAAAATTCATACCTATATGATGAGCAGACGGATTGATCACAAAAATTTGGGGTTGACAACGTCTATGGACGATTTAACATTCTTGAAAACGATGGAGCTAGTTGTTTTATGCTTTCTATCAGTTGCTTGAAGTTTGTTTCTCTGGCTGGTCAATACTACAACTTGATTTTCCAACGATTGGATTTTCGATTGAAGTAGGGGAACGTCTATATAGTATCATTCCAACCACAAATCACATTGGTTACAGAACGACTATGTTGGCTTCGAAAGTGCGGGTGAGAGTTTCGTCACATTGTCGAGGGTTTCGTTAGGTATTTTGATCCCAAGGTAGCTAGGATTATTCTTTAGGCAAGGGGGAAGATTTGAAACGAAATCATAAGGTGGCTTGGAGCACAGACCCTGTGAGTAAGGGTACTCACTGGCTAGGAAGCATTCTATGTCAGAGTCTGAATCCTCACTAAGGAATATGGGCTTTTGCTCAATAGTGGGTTTAGGTTTATTCCTAGCCATTCTCGAAACGAACCGAGCGTTATTTTTTCCCTTGGTATCAACAGTAGGGTTTTCCCTACCCTTTTTGCTTACAGGCTATTTGATATCCTGAGCCTTCTCAGTTATAGTGTCTGGTAAGTCAACATCAGGGTCGGCCGAGGGTTTAGGAGAGGGTAGTAGGACATGGAAGGGCACGAGTGGCTCAACCTTGGTTTCATTAACCACAGGCTTGTCAATCTGGATAGGATTTGTATCATCAAAACCATTTCGAGCGATAAAATATTGCCAACTATCACTGTGGCGATTCAAGTGATGAACAATGATAAGTCTAATTAGTCCATGGTAGAACAAGCTACTATCAGCCTTCTCCCTTTTAAACCTTTTCGACATTTTATATAGGCTACACTGGAAGTAGAAAGGCATATTCAACGGGTATCCCATAAAATTCGTTAACAAACGCAGATGGTAGAGAAAAACGAGTCCATATCGACCCTCACAGGTTACGAATTGTTTAACTACTAGCAAAAGGTCATGCCATCGTGGTTTAAGCATGGATATGGGCATACCTTTGTCACAAGATGTGACCTTTCATGAGATGAACAGAAGTGGCCATGGAACCTCTTCCACTTTCGAATTTTTTGAACCAACGCTGGCCCGTGGCAGGTAACCCTGTAGCAGAACTAATAAATTCCTCATTGATTTCCAACTGAACGTCGCCCACCTTGGATCTACAACCATCAAAAGTCAGGGTGAACTATCGTGCAACACAGAGATTAAAACCCTTGAATCGTTGTACAAAGGTGAGCCAACCATTATCCTCCAAGACTTTTTGGGCATTGTCGAACAATAGCAAGGCTTGGCTACCATTCGGATCGATTCGCACCACCGGTTCCATGGAGCCGAGCACGCGGTGAATGAGTCAGGGTTTGAGTCATAGCATACACAGGAGAAGAGTGCACGAAGGGTTACCCGAGCTAATAGAGGTGAAACAGGGATAAGGGATAGACATTAATGGCAACGTGCGAAGGTGGTGGAGCTATTTCTGCCATGCAGAATAGTCATTGCTAATGGTACAACCGCCGACGCTTATAGCTATTCAACCCACTATTGTATGGTTTAACAATCATTTCACTTGCCTTATCAATGAAACCAATAGTAAGTGTATTAAAACAATGCACGCAATCAAAGTTATGCCATAGTTTTAAAACCAATCATAGAAATTGAAATCAACACCAAGCATTTAACCAATGAGACATACGATGTATCAATTCATATCAAGAGTTGAAGTGAGGTACCAATGCGTTTAGCAAATCAAAGAACGAATAAATCCAAATGCCAATGCATTGTAAACCCAATGAAACAAAATTACACAATCAGTCGAAGCATGAGTACAGATCAAAAGGTCAATCCAACTGCATGATAATAAGTAAAAGGTAAGCGCAATGGACATATTGACAAGGAGGATAAAGACAGTTCAAATAATGATTTTAATGTGACTACTAAAGACCAAGTTTTCATGCTTATAGTCGTGAAAACAAAATGAAGGTAAATGTGCAAATGTCGCAAAAAATAAAAAGTGTCATTTATTTAAAAGTTGCGACGAAAAATTGATGTTTGTAAAACATTGGTGTAGGCAGCTTATAAGACAGTGGAAAATGTGAATTGGCTGCCAACAACGGCGAGACACTGGTAGAAGCAGTTATCTTTGTCAAAAGGAAAAAATTCATATTAGGATAGCAAAGATAATTCCAACTCAAAAATAACAACTAAAAAATCCTATAAACATCATCATTAACCAACTATTCCAGCACTGTTTTAAAAGATGAAAACATATAATAGTCTTAAGACCAGCAAATCACGATATTAAAGATAAAATTTTCAATACTGTTGGCATAGCCACTGCTACCAGCAGGAATCCATAGCCTCGACAGGGTTTCCATTTAACCCACTCTAACGTCTGTATCCTGTCAAGAAGTTCTGGATCAGAATAAAGGACATTAAAGAGGTTTCTTATTTACAAATTTTCATATACCTGACATTGCTTCGCTGCCAGCGGGCCTGTTCAGTACCCCGACGAAGTTGTCTTGGCGTCATGCATGCATTTACCCGCTGCCAGTAGACCTGTTCAGCATCCCGACGGGTTTACAAGCACTTCCCATAGCTCTTATTAATAATTTTTTTTTTTTTTTTATAGATATATAGTCGAGCGGGGTGACGCTGAAAATCATGATATTTCAACATATTTTTTCAGACCTCATCAGAATTTTTTTTTTTTTTTTTTTAGAACTATCCTTTATTTAGATCCAGAGAAGTTTTATTTATGAAAACAACTTCCTAAGGCAGGGAGACATCTTCTGAGTCATTTCTTTATGAAATAGGGACAACGTAAAAAGATAATAGATGATCATGACAAGCTTTACTCAGAGATTGAAATCAGTCAACTTCTTTCAAACAACAGACTTTTCCGACATAGATATAAACTTCATCAATATACTATTGATGTTTGTACAAATTTCTCAGAAGTTATTTCAGCAAGGGAATTTTCTATTGTCTTTGTCTAAATAGCTTAGTGTATAGGTATGTGTATTTCCAAAAATAGAAACTGATAAATTCAAAGAAAAATAAAAAACATAAAGCAAACGAAAAAGCAAACAAAAGAAAAATATGTACATGATATACAAGGGTAGTTATCAGGAAAAGTATCT
>JASDQU010026152.1:15043-26360 GCA_032191745.1 Picea mariana | reverse complement strand
TTTCCTCCAAATTAGTTGATAACTCCTCAGTGGATCTTGAAGTCTTAGTAGAAGACTTGATAAATTCCACCATTAATATACACCCACCAAAGTTTCAAACGTTAACAACATTCATCCTCAGAAGAATTCTCAACGCCATAAATGCTCAAAAAATATATATCTATTAGAGCAGCTCAAAATTATCCAAAAAAGATATATCTATTAGGCTCCAAAAGGGAGAGCAACTCCAAATTATCCAATATATATATTAGGCTCCAAAAGGGAGAGCCCCAAATTAGCCAACAATGAGTGAAAATGAAGAGGTGCATCTCTTTGAATAAAAGATGCAAAACCTCTTTTACAATAAAATAATAATGTTTGATTCTTTAAATCTAGCCTAATTTAATCAAAATTTCAATTAAGCGATCTAACACAACAATAAAATAATGAGGTGAAGCCACATGTACAATGGTCAAACTTAAATAGACCCCAAAAGTGAGGGTTTCTCCTCCAAGAAAAGTTCAATGTTGTCCCAACCTTCTACGTTGGCCTCCAAAGGCCCTTTGACGTAGATAGCCACTGCCCTCTTCAAAGGTACAAATCGACCCTCCCAATGTGGACATAAACCCTCCAAAGAGTGCAGCTCCAATAAAACAACTCCAAAAACAATGACATATAATGCTCTACATTATTCTCCAAGAAGCCTCAAATTATTCCCCACACCCATACCCTAAGTCAAGGGGGCTCCAAAAGGCACGGGTGTAGTGTCCCCAAGACCTAGCCCTTTGTAAATCTAGTTTATGATATGAATTGTAAAAATGTGTTATAGGCTGGTGAGCCAAGTTTTGTAGAAGCCAGTAGGCTTATGTGATTATTAAACCAGAGAGCATAAGGGTTGGAGGCCAAGGGCCTGATTTTGTACCTGTATGTATGCAGCACATTAATAAAAATATAAACACCACCGCGTGCAAGCCGACACGATGAATGAGTGATGGAGGACTAAGCTTCCACGGAGTGGGCAAGGAATTAGGGGCTGGAAGGTGGGAAAAGGGGCTAAGTGTTGAGCCTAGGGGCTTAAGCCTTCAGAATAATATTTTATTATTATTCCAAAAGAACATGTGTATTTTATACATTTTATCCTAAGCTCCTGGCAATGGGAAAACGTGCAAAGGGGATGCACGCTGATGGAACGCATGCAGTTCCATGGATGACAAGTGTCAACCCTGGTGCATGCAAATAAAACAGCCAAGATGAGCCGTGAGAGGGATTCCTCCTCCATTAGACCCTCGACTTCCTGAGCGTGAACCCGCCCTACCTCTATAAGAGTATACCCATACACCCACAGAAACAAGAGCCAAAGTGTTGATTTGGGGAGAGTCTGTGTCAATTTTGGAAACCCGATGCATCCTCTGTCTGACCGATTGAGCCCGTGCGTGGAGTCTCTGTCCCGAAGTCGTGACCGTGAGACCAATTTTCCATTGTTGAGCCTATAGGAAAGTCGTGTCTGTTTTCCCCATGGGTCATTGTGGCCACGCAGTGTTGGACTGTATGTGGCTTGTTGGTCAGTTGTGCAACACTCTCTCTAGGTGAGAGAGGTGATTGAAGTTGGAAGAACAAGTGGTTTGGCCTGTGAGCGACTCTCTCCAGCTAAGAGAGTGCATAGAGGAAGAAGAGAACTCCTAGAAGGAACCCTGTAGCTGCCACAGAGCTCGGAGACTTCCGGTCCTGTCTGTTGCTGTAACCCAAGGCAAGAGAGGTTAGCAGCCGAAGGACTATCTAGGTGACAGAGAAAGTGTATACTCCTGGGGTGGAACAGGAATGTGAGGAAGAAGACTCTGTGGACAGTGAGCATGAGTGGTTCCTGGGAGAGAATCCCTTCCTTGTGACTGTGTGTTTTCCCCGTAACCTCAGCCTAACCTAGGATTCCCCGCTTTGGGGTGGAGTCTAGTCCCCAACTCAGGGGTGACCCACTGTTAAGCTTATGAGCAGTGCGGTCTAAGGCTAGAAGGTTCGTGGAAGGCATGCACTTGATTGGTGGAACTACCACTGTTTCAAAGATAAGTACCAAATGATGCTTTAATTATGTTTTTGTATCTGTGTGTCTATCATGTATTCTGCTGTGCATATCAATTTATTGTTAATGCTATTAATTGTTTATTATAGCAGTAAATAATATGTCTACTCTGAACTTAAATGTCTTTTCGTTGTTGAAATGCATGTGGATTATATAATGCATGTATGAGCTATGTAAAAGGTGTGTTACAATTTGGTATCAGAGCGATGAAAGCTTGGTAACTGCATAGGGGCACTACAATTTGGTATCAGAGCAATGAAAGCTTGGTAACTTCAAAGGGTCGCTACAACGGGAGTGACTTTTTCAAATCAAGAACAAGTCTTAAAACCCCTAAGATTCAAATTGACGTTAAAGTATAAGGTCGAGCCTTTCATAACAAATCCATAAGAAAGTGATATAATGCTCTGAGACCTCCAAATTGATGTCAAAGTATAGGGTCGACCCTCTCATAACAACTCCATAAGAAAGTGATATAATTCTCCAAGCCCTCCACCATGTGTCCCAAAAAAAGGCTCACAATCATACCTTGGGTCAAGGGACTTCCATGAATCATGTAAGTGACTTTTCAAGTCAAAAATTGAGTCACAAAACCCCCCATCCAGCCAAATGCCTTCAAATACAATTAAATCAATCCTCATTCCAGCTTATCATAACTTAAAGTACTTCATTTAAGGCATACCAATGTCATCAAAGGATTCTCACGTGAAGCCCACATCATCATATGCCACCCCAATAACCTTTTCGAAGTAATCATATGCTAGGAAATTACCCCATTRYTKCCATGTGTGCARATCGACCCTCCACATCAGCTTGTAGGGTGACAAACAWGGACATCRATTAATGGTGTTATAAGTGGCATRCATGGGAGGTTCCCATAAATATCCCAAAACTTCCTCAAGAAGTGTGACCAATGCAATATGTTAAGTATGTGCAAAGTGCCTCTAACATCATGATCTACCTTGGAAAATGTGAAAGTGCCCAAAAATCAAAATGTAACCACTAGATCAAGGAGCATTGTATCATGTCAACATACCTTATGACAACATATTGTATGTTAGTGCATAATTTTACCAARGGTACCCCGRCTGGCAAGAGGGGTAACAACCAATGACTGATTTTTTTTTTCAATCAAAATAATTCCAATCTATGTGAATTAACGTAACTTTGTAAGATTGAAATGATGTTAAATAGTTTTAAATGTATGATTAAGGTTATTATTGTTGTTACTAATGACAACAAATTTCTTCCTTGAATATATTTCAAATCCTATTATTCTATGATTGGTTGTAACTAAATTAGACCAAGGATAGGAGTGAAGTCAATATTCATCCTCTTATGTAAATTTCTATAAATTAAGTACGACCCTAGAGGCCATCAGAGATGAGGAGACTGAGCCCGCTATAATGCTCCATGTTATGAACAATAAGATGGACCGATACCCTGCTTGGTGGAAGTACCCTGAAGTTGGGCGAACCACGTAAATCTTCGTGTTTTTAATCGGTCATATGTTTTGCTGTGAAATGAATTAATCTGTTGCATATTAGTTTTAGACTTGGTGGCTCTCACAGTCAACAATTGGTATCATATCTTCGAGATACATAAGGTAATATCTAGGGTGCTAGATCGCGAATTTAGAGAGAGGGTCGCAGGCGTGGAGGGGCAGTGCCAAATCCGTCATCCATCAGAGGAAAACCAACGCCATCATTTTTTTAGTAACCTGGGCTATCCACTTTGTGGGAGCATTGTTGTTCAATCAATGCTGGGGACAATACATAGAGGAAGCGTTGATTTGTTATACACTTGCATTTTCTTTGGTTTTCGAATTAAGCACTGGGTTGTCTTCGTAAGGGGATCACTAATTGAAAATGTATGCCACCTCTTGCAGCGATGGGTAATTAATTCTTCACTGAACAAATGAATGATAGGGTAATTAATTAATTCTGCCACCTCTTGTTTAATCACTTCACTGAACGAACGATAGGGTAATTAATTATTCACAGTCATCTTTCGTGAATAGTGAGAATAATTTATAAATCRCAGCAGGTTCATGTCAAGAAGYGATGAAACTTATATTGTTTAATAGATGCACTGTTAACAAATGGKATCGATGTACYAGATTGTTAATGAGGTTGTAGTGGGTAGGGGCGTGTTTTTAGTTTATGTCTCTACATCATTTAGTGTGAAAACAGATTCAAAGTGAGATATAAATTGTAAATTCAATAAAAAAAAAGGAAGATATAAATTGCAAATTGAATATGGTGCCCGTTATCCAAGGGTGYCCACGCATTTAATCCTAATATCCATGAGTCAAGCCCTAATATCATGTTTTGGTGATTGATTTGGATATTGATTTAAGAGTGAAGACAACAGAGGCCGAGAAAAATAAAKATGACTAAAAATGACAAAAAATCAGAGTGTTAAGATTGAAATCGAGAAGTTCAATGGCAAAGACAATTTTTAGATTTGGAAGGTTAAGGTGCACAATCTGCTCATGCAACAAAGCGTGGTGAAGGCACATCTGGTAAAATCAAAGGAACCCGTGACCATCTCAGATGAAGAGTGAGAAGAGATCGATGCAAGAGCGTTGAGTGCCATACGTCTGTGTTTGGCCAATGATGTTTTGTTCAACATACTCACGAAGAAGACAACAACAGGTTTGTTGACGAAGCTAAAAAGCTTGTATATGACGAAATCCTTGACGAACATGATCTTCCTAAAAAGACAATTGTACAATTGGCACATGAAGGAAAGTAAGAAAATAGTTGATCATTTAAATACTTTTAATACTCTCTTAGTTCAGTTAACTAGCATGGAAGTAAAATTCGATTATGAAGACAAGGCGATTACATTATTGTGTTATTTGCCCGAGTCATGGGATCACTTTGTTACCTCTATTAGTTTCAATTCAACAAAAAGTATTGAGTTTAATGTTATTATTGAAGCTTTATTGTTCGAGGAAACAAGGAAGAAATCCAATTTAGAAACCTCTACATCTGAAGCGATGGTAGAGGAAGACCTAAAGAAAGAGAACATACTAAGAGGGATTTCTCTCTGTCAAAGTCGAAGGGACAAAAGAGTAATCGTAAGTGTTGGTTTTGTGGCAGATCAAGACACCTGAAGGAGGATTGTTGGAAACGACAAGAAGCCTCCAAAGACTACCCTCCAAAAGAAATGAAGGGAGCGAACGCAACTGAAACAGGTTCAACAACAACGCCAGTTATGATTGATGAAGTTTTATTAATTAGTATTGGTCAACATTATGATCAATAGCAGTTATTGGATTCTAGTGCTTCAAATCACATGTGGCTTCATAGACACTGGTTTGTAACTTACAAGTCTATAGGGAATAGTTTACATGGGAAATGATATCTCGTGTAAAGTTGTGGGAATTGGTAGAATTTGAATTAAGATGTTTGATGGAACTGTTAAAATATTAACTAATGTGAGACATGCACCTAACTTAAGAAGAACCTAGGAATATCATATATTGGGAGATATAAAAGTATTGTTCAATGTGGAGTTGTGAAGTTCTACAAAGGAATCCTAGTGGTTATGAAAGCGAAGAAAGTTGGAAACTTGTTTCTATTAGAAGGAAAAACGGAGTCGGATCATGCGACAATTGTATCTGATAATGACGGTAATTTTGTTTGACTGTGGCATCAACGATTGGGCCATACGAGCGAAAGAGGATTGAAGGTATTATCTGATCACAAGTTACTTCCTATTCTAAAGTCTTTAAAGTTACAATTATGAAACCACTGTATTTTTGGAAAACATTATAGGCAAAAATTTAAAACCGGAAGATACACCAATGAGGGAATCCTTGACTATATCCATTCTAATGTTTGGAGACCATCCCCTACTATTTCGTATGGAGGATGATCATATTTTGTTAGTTTTATAGATGATTTCTCTAGGAAGGTTTGGGTCTATATGTTGAAAGGCATGGCTTATGTATTCACTGTGTTCAAGCAGTTTAGAGCTTTAGTGGAAAAGAACACTCGTAGATCCATGAAATGTTTAAGAACTGGTAATGGTGTTGAATTTACATCAATGGAATTGACAACTATTGCAAGGAGTTTGGGATTGATAGACATAAAACCATTGCCTATACACCTCAGCAGAATGGAGTTGTTGAACGAAACATGATTCTTCTAAAAAGAGCAAGGAGTATGCTAAGTAACGCCAACTTGCAACAGGAACTGCAGGCAAAAGCAGTAATTGCATCTTGTTATTTGGTAAATAGATCACCATCAACAACACTATAGTGCAAGATTCCTAAAGAGGTATGGAAAGGTCACCCTTGTAATTATTCGAATTTTAGAGCTTTTGGTTGTGAAGCCTATGCTCCAATTCTGAAACATCAACTTTCTAAATTAGATCCAAAATAAAAAAGACTTATCTTTGTTGGATATGGTGATGGTAGTAAGGAGTACAGGTTGTGGGATCCTACTGCCCACAAGATCACCATTAACATAGATGTAATATTTGATGAATCATCMCTCATCTAATGAGAYGTAGATGGTCAATTGAAACAAGTARAAGTACCAAAATATCAACAGATTTGGTTTGAAACTCGTTCAACTACAGATGAAAGTGAACATGAACAAGATTTAAAGGTTCTTTCAAAGAAAAATATGGATGATGATGGCAATCAACATATTGTTGATGAGCCACAACCTTCCCTAAGGAGGCCTACAAGGGTCAAAGTTCCTCCAAGAAGGTATGATGATTTTGTTTCATCAGTTTCTTTAAGTACTAATGATGATGAACCTTCATGCTATCAGGAAGTTGTGAAGGGTTCTAACAATGATAAATAGAAAGAAGCAATGAAGGATGAAATGAATGTCTTAGACATGAATGCTACATGTGACCTAGTAGAACTTCCAAGAGAGATGAAAACTATAGGTTGCAAGTGGGTCTACAAGCTAAAGAAGGGTGTTGATGATAAGGTAGAAAAGTACAAAGCACGGCTAGTTGCAAAAGGATATTCTTTTAAAGAAGGTATTCACTTTTATGAGATTTTTTCACTAGTTGTTAAAATCGTTTCAATTCGAAGTATCTTAGCATTTGTTACATTACCTGATTTGGAGTTGTAGTAGCTAGATGTGAAGACTGCTTTCCTACATGGAGATTTGGATGACGAGATTTACATGGAACCACGTTCAAAATTACAACAAGAAATTTGTTTGCAGGCTCGAGAAATTATTGTATGCTCTGAAGCAATCGCCCAAACAATGGTACAAAAAAATTGACTCTTTCACAATGAGCCAGAATTATACAAGGAGTGAGTATGACCATTGTGTTTACTTTAAGAAATTAAATAATGGCATATTCATTATCTTACTATTGTATGTTGACGATATGCTTTTAGCAAGCAAAAGCATAAATATCATCAACATGTTAAAGGCTCAATAGGACATTTGATATGAAAGATCTAGGAGCAACAAAGCAGATTTTCAGCATGGAAATATTCAGAGACTAGTTTTTGTACCTTTAACTTCCCATTTTAAGCTTTCTTCAAGTTTATGTCCTGGTACAAAAGAAGAAAAGGAACATGGGTGCTTCAGTATGAGAGACACAAGTGATTACTGTATCATCTATAACGGTGGTTGTGAGTTAGTCTGTGGATATGTTGATTCTGATTTTGCAAGTGATCTGGACAAAACGAGGTCAACTTCATGATATGTATTTACTCTTACAGGGGGAGCTATTAGTTGAATGTCAAAGCTACAAACCATTGTTGCCTTATCCACTACAGAAGCATAATACATAGCTACTTCATATGCTTGTAAAGAGGCAGTTTGGTTAAAAGGTTTGTTTGGTGAGTTTGGAAGGATGCGAGACAAAGTAAAGCTACTTTGCAATAATCAAAGTGTTATTCACTTGGCCAAAAATCCAGCCTACCATAGTAAAACTAAACATATTCCTATTAAGTACCATTTTGTTAGACAAGTCATTATAGTTTCTCTTGAAAAAACTCATACAAAAGAGAACCGCGTAGACATGTTCACAAAACCAATGCTTTTAGAGAAGCTACGATGGTGCTTGGCTTCTCTTGGTTTGTAGAAAAGGTGATAAACAAGAGGAGGAGCAAGGTTTGAGGTTAATTGTTGTAAGGTGGAGATTGTTGGAATTGATGACAACAAATTTCTTCCTTGAATGGATTTCAGATCCTACTATTTTGCGATTGGTGGTAACTAAATTAGACCAAGGATAGAAGGGAATTCAATAGTCATCCTGTTATGTAAAGGTTTGAGGTTAATTGTTCCAAGGTGGAGATTGTTGGAATTGATGACAACAAATTTCTTCCTTGAATAGATTTCAGATCCTACTATTTTGCTATTGGTGATAACTAAATTAGACCAAGGATAGGAGGGAATTCAATAGTCATCCTCTTATGTAAATTTCTATAAATTAAATATGCTAGTATGAGAGACTAAGCCTGTTGTAACTATCCCTTTTATGAACAATTACCCTGCTTGGTGGACTTAGATCGAAGTTGGGCGAACCCGGTAAATCTTGTGTTTTTAATCTGTCTTATGTTTTGTTGTTAAATGAATTAGTAATGAATTAGTCCGTTGCATATTAGTTTTAGTTTTAGACTGGTGGCTCTCACAGTCAACAATTATTGGGTTAGGTTTATTTGGTTGTTAGAAAATGTTGTGGAAATTTTAACAAACTTTCATTCAATGTAAATTCATAAAATTCACTTCAATTTCAACAATTATTGGGTTAAGTTTATTTGGTTATTAGAAAATATGTTGGTGCAAATTTTAATAAACTTTCATTCAATGTAAATTCATAAATTTCACTTCAATTTTAAGGCTTTAGTTATCAGGGTAAATTTGAAATCTAAACTATAATTATATATATTTTGATTTTGTCCAACCAAAATAAGTAAGGTAACATACATAAAGTAACATAGAAAAATAAACACCAAATAATTGTATTTGAAAGGAACTTAGTTTCGAGCCCTTACAACACAATCCCCATCACAAAATAGATTAAACAATGACTTATTAACTACAAATTTGCTACAAACCAAAAAACTGCCTATTTAACTTCTCTACACTTGTAACAAAATATGCTCACAAGTACATCGTAAACTAATCATTACATGAGAATATAAGGTGAAAATCAATATGCAAGTACATAAAGTTTTCAACCCTTACAATACAACCCCATCACATAATAGATATTAAAATGACTTATTAACTTATCAACAACATATTTGTTACAACCAAAAAACTGCCTATTTAACTTTACACTTCGAACAAAATATGCTCACAAGTACATCATAAATCAACATTTAAAATTCCCATAGAAACTACTCATCCAACATGAAAATATACATAAAAATGAAATTATAGGTACACACCAACAGCTTATCACAAGCTCATCCTTCAAGCTTATCACAACTTATGACTCTCCAATACATTCAAACCTTAGCTAGGGCATCCACTATAAATAACAAACTATAATAAAAAATACAAAGGCCTAGCAAGGCATCTCACCAAGCTATCTAGCCACAGCCTAGCAAGGCATCTCACCAAGCTATCTAGCCACACCAAATTCTCCACAGGACGTCAACACCAAGAAGTCCATCTTTGATCTTTCACCAAGTTTGCCTCACAAATCCTCCAACAATGTGATTAAGGATTATAGGATTATACTTTGAAGATTATAGGGTAGATTTACTGCTGAATGATTCTTCCAACTTTAATTTTTCATTGGTTGAAAAGGCTAGCGATCCCTCGCTTTCCTTTAAATGCTAGGCGGTTATATTTGAAATGATTTTTTTTTGTTTTATTTTATTTCAAGTTGTTGTGGTCATCATATTGATATCCTTCAAATGCTAGGCCGTTATATTTGAAATGATTTTTTTTGTTTTATTTTATTTCAAGTTGTTGTGGTCATCATATTGATAGCATTCCTACTAAGGATCTAGATAAATAAAAAGCAACTGCTGCATATGAAAAGAATAATTACACCAATGACAAATCTAGATAAATAAAAAGCAACTGCTGCATATGAAAAGAATAATTACACCAATGACAAATCTAGATAAATAAAAAGCAACTGCTGCATATGAAAAGAATAATTACACCAATAACAAATCCAAATAAATAGAAAGCAACTGCTGCAAAACTCAATTTCACCCTTTCCTAAAATTATAGCCTATCATTAACAATCTCTTATGTTTGTAGGTGAGCATCCCATTTAACTTCAATTTAAAAATCAAGAATGGTGAAAAACAATCTTTATGTTTGTAGGTAAGCATGCCATTTAACTTCCATATAAAAATCAAGAATTGTGCAAAACTCAATTTCACCCTTTCCTGAAATTATAGCCTATCATTAACAATCTCTTATGTTTGTAGGTGAGCATCCCATTTAAAAATGAAGAATTGAGATGAGATTAACCATTCCAATATTCTACTAAATTTATATCACATGTATATGAAACTAAAAGGTGATAAAAGTATTTGTAAAACGAAAAAAAAAATTTGGCAACCTATTGTAGGTGAGCATCCCATTTAACTTCCATTTAAAAATTAACAATTGAGCTGAGCTGAGCTGAACTGAGATGTGATTAATCATTCCAATATTCTGCTAATTTTCAATCACATGCATGGAAAACTAAAAGGTTACAAAGAATTTCTAAAAAGAAACTAAAAGGAACTAGAGTCCATCAATGTTTCTCAAAACCTAAAACAGAGAACAACAATTATAATGCCACCTTACTGAATAGACATAGTGAAAATCCAGCATGCATATACCATTTCTCATCATCTTGGCAGCGTTCCACCTATAAGGGATTTGCATAACAACAAAAGCATGAACATCTTGGCAGCGTTCCACCTATAAGGGATTTGCATAACAACAAAAGCATGAAGACAAGTCAGGAAAAAAGAGAAAATACTCCATGCAAAACTCATTCTCAAGATTTCCTAAAACAATCTTGAAATTATTTGGTCATTAGCAATGAATCTCAAGATATCCTGAAACTATTTGGTCATTAGCAATGTAATCTATTCATTAGGATAACATTAACTATAACAAATTTAAGAATAACATTAAGCAATCTAATATTCTGTTAAAAGAAACAAATTTAAGAATAACATTAAGCAATCCAATATTCTGTTAAATTGTGAATTACGTGTATCCAGAAAACTAGAAAATTACAAAGAAAGAATTGGTAAAAAGAAAAACAAAAAATATAGAGGAAACTAATTCCATTAATGTTGTTCACAGCTTCGAA